>CM076580.1:402579569-402770321 GCA_034641835.2 Pinus albicaulis | reverse complement strand
TTGTTTTTGTCTTAAAATATATTTGTCTCAAACTACTTTTGTCTTAAATATAAAGTTTTGTCTTAAAATAATTTTGTCTCAAACTCGTTTTGTCTTAAATATAAAATTTTCTCTTAAAATACTTTTGTCTTAAATTTTTTTGTCTTAAATTTTTTTGTCTCAAATTGTTTTTGTCTTAAATATTTTTGTCTCAAATTGCTTTTGTCTTAAATATAAAATTTTGTCTCAAATTATTTTTGTCTCACACTATTTTTGTCTTAAATTTTATATTTAAGACAATTCAATTGATATTAAATTTTAATATAAAATAACTAAAATAAAAAGTGACTTTTTAAGACAAAAGATTTCTTTTGTCTTAAACAAATGTCTTAAAATGCCTTTGGTGTAGTAGTGGTAGAGGCAGGGACTAAAGCATGCAAAATGGAACGATCTTGGATTATTCATAAGGCTATTAGGCATAGCGACTCACAAAGGATCATTCATAAGGCTATTAGGCATAGCGGCTCACAAAAGTGGTAGTCACAATCATTCTCTTCTAATGACTTAGATGCTATATAAATCAACTAGTTGCTCCAATTTTCCATGTCTCTCTAAATATAATAAGCATGCAATACATGTGTAAACTCAAAACTTACAGCAAAATCGATCTGCTTATCACTGATTCATTCATGCATGTGTATGTGTTAGGGTTGACAAACCAAGGTATGAAGAATCATAAAAGAACCCATGTGTATGTGTTAGGGTTGACAAACCAAGGTATGAAGAATCATAAAAGAACCCGCCACCTCGCTTATCTAGGTTGTAAGAGCTCTATACCAGTGGTAGTAGAGAACGTTACTGAATAAATAGAAAAATAGTGGGAGGAATTCAACACCATAGGATGTCCATGTAAAGCAAGTTTGAATATTGAATCTGAGAAAACCTTGAAGTTAAGGTGAAGGAATAAAATGGAAGCTAATTATCCACCCTTTTTAAACTTTTTCATTAATTTAAATCAAAGAAAATGAAATCCACCTTAAATCAAAATAATTAGGAATTGCACATGCTTATTTAGATACGCCATTTACTAAATTCAACGATATTCGATCAGGAATTGCACATGCCTATGTAGATGCCCCATTTACTAAATTCAATGATCGAATTTACATTTTTTTTACTTCTTGATTATTTGTTAGCTTGTATTTACATTTCATTTTCTTTTATTTCTTATTTTCATATAACATAAAAATATAGAAAGAAATAATATGAAACCTAGACAATGGATATAGAAATAAATAATATTAAAGCTTATTTCAATCAAATATTTCAAAGAAGTTGATGAGCAGAAGGAATTAAGGTTGTCGAGGAGATCCAGTGAAAGCAATGAATATAGAAGTAAATAATATTAAAGTTTATTTCAATCAAATATTTCAAGGAGGTTGATGAGAAGATTTAGAGGTCTAGTGAAGGTATGGGAAAAGCATGTGGTGCTTTTGCATTATTGTTCAGCTCTCAAAGTTTATTCATGGTAGTATTTTGTAATTCCAAAATTTTAAATTGATAACACTAACTTTCAATTTGTTAATATTTTCTTGAAATATATGTGATAAAGTGGTTATTTTAAAGAAATAATACATTATAGTTATTTTTATTGTCATAATTTATTTTAATGATGTATTTTATTTTAAAGGTAGGTATATGTGGTGTGACTAATTTTAATAAGATTTTTCCAATCTACCGGAGTGTGTTTTCAGCCAACAAGTATGACTTATCATAATGTAATTTTGAGCTTTGAACCAATAAGTGTAGTTCATAACGAGAAAAGTTATCTATTTAATTTTTCTCTTATTTCAATAATTTGTTATTAATATTATTTTTTTAATTATTTTAATAATTAGAAATAATTGAAAATTATGATAGCGATGTTGATAGTAAATATTTAATGATATAAAATAGGTTTATGGAATTTTGGAAAAATTAAAAAATATTTTGATTTCTTTTAAATCTTATTTTTAGAAACAATGTTTCAAATTCATTATAGTTTTGATAGCTTAAAATACTACAAAGATTAGTTGTATAATACATATTTGAAGTGGAGATCTATTTTAGATAAGGAGATACTTTAAGAAAAGGTGTTTTTTTTTTTTATCTTCAAACTTTTTGGTGTAATAGTGGATTAATGTTTTAAGGATTCTCCAATAATACTTAAAAAAAAAAATTATCAATGAAAATTATTATTTTTTAAATAACATCTCTAAAATAAATTAAAAATAATTCATAAATTTATTTTAATTAAAAATATTAATAAATATCACATATTTATAAATATCATATTGAAAAACGTGTCACGAATTTACCATAATAATAAATCAAAATATGTTGATTCGTAAAGAAAACAACGTAATCCCTCTAATAACAAGGAGTGCCATCGTGATAGATCCATCGACTTCATTACAATAATAACTCTCTAGTAAGTAGCCACATTTGTAAGTAGCCACCAACTTGACATAAGTTAACATGGGTACCCTGGCCGCTAGCCTGATAGCTATATCCAAGATCTCGCTAAAATTCACGTTGGCTCTAATGTTCTTCATATCACTTTTCCTTTTCTTTTTTATTTTGATAGCTGTTTTAATGGACAGGGTGAAAAATTAATAAGCTACTTATTAGATTAGGGTATGATGCTTGGAAATTGCCCCGATATTATAACAATGCCACTAGGTTTGTTTCTAATACCCTTGGTACATGTACAATTTGATCTGATTTCATCACAGTTTATTTATGATCTTGGTTTCTCGGTAGAGGAGGGCCCTTTGAGCTGTGGATAAATTGCCGGAAATTGTTGTAAGTAAACCAACATCATAAAAAAACTGTGATCGAACCACACACATACCAAGAACATTAAAAAACTCATGTACCAAAAAAATTAAAACCGAACAATTTCCATTATTTTCAATTCTACCCATTCCAAAGCACTTCACAAATTCTGCTTGTTCAAGAATCCTCTGTAACAGATATTTCTCACGCATGTTGGGCAATACATAAAAACTCTGCAGACTTACATTGGAGAATGGATGACTGTTCAAACTCGTTACAAAAATGATCGAAACTACGAATGAAAACTTGAGTGTTAGCACCAACTTTCTGGCTTGATCTAAATAAGTCCGAACCTCTTTGGTAGTCAAGAAAATAGTGTGCTCTACCTGTCAGTCGATCAGCGTCTTGCGTTCACATGTTTAGTGTTTCTGCCACCTTTCTTTAGCAGAATGTGAGAGTACAACCGTGTTGGTTGGAAAAACTTCATTGTATTTGGCATAAGATGGGAACACGATGGAGAGTAGCGTAGTGAGCAATATTCAAGTAATTTAGAGGAATTATATGAAAAAATACAGGTGTTAATTATTTAGAATAAGGAAAGTATAAATAGTAGAGGGTTTAGGGGCAATATTGAAGGAGTGGTTTTTGAATTAAGGAAAGAAAGTGATGATTTAGAATTTTAAGAAATTCGGTAAGAATAAATATTTATGTTAATAATCATTGAGTTTTTATTATTTTTTGAAAATAAGGAAAATACAAAGTTAGTAATTTTAATTATTTTTGATGTTATTTTAATAGATTTTGAAATAATTGAATTTAAATTTAAAAAAAAAAAACAATTAAAATAAAACGATCCATAAAGATGTAGACTCTCATTATTGTTAGTTGTTTCTAGGTATTTGTCTTTTAACCTATTTGGGACATGAGTTTTTGTCTTTTAACCTATTTGGGACATGAGTGTTTAATTTATTCGAGATAGTTTTAGTTTTTATTTTAGAGTAATAATTTCAATTTATATAATTTTTATAAGAAATATTGTTTTTCCATGTCAATTATTAAAATTATTTTGAATGTATTTTTTGCTTTTTTTAATAGCATTTAATTAAAATTTTAAACATTAAAATAGATAAAAATTGTAATTATTATTTTTTTTAAATAAATAATTATTTATAAATTTTAAAGTATTACACTTAAATTAAATAATCCAATTTTAGAAATAATAATAATTAAAATGTAATATAAAAATAAAAAATTGTAAGAAATTTTAGAAGGAATGGATTTCTCAAATTGTTACAATGTGAAAGGTTCATGATTGTTAAACCAGGAAGATCAACCCCATTGTAGTTTGACAATCTTAATCACCCAAACCTAATGATTTATTATTTATTATTTGTTGTTTTATTGTTGACTCTTGGAGTTCTTAAGTAACCATATATTGCACAATATAAAGATATATTGATATTTTAATTAGATCCTTAAAAACTGTAAGTTAGAAGGAAAGTAAGTGAATATGATATTGAGATATATTGGTATTTTCATTAAATCTTTGAAAGTTAGAAATTTATGAAGTTAACGGGTATGTATCTTGTGATTGTTCTTATGTTTTAATGCATTATTTTATTTTAATTTTAAATATTATAACAATTTTAATTTTTTCATACAAAAGTAAGTTAGTTTTATAAATTATAAATATTTTTATGTTTTTTTTTAAATGAAATGAAAAGGAAAATAATAACATGAAATTAGATAATAAAAGTAAAAAAAAATATATATATTAAACTAATCAAGTATAACTTATTTTATTTAAAAATGGAAAAAAAATAATAATAACATAAAATTAAATAATAAAAATAAAAAATTAACAAATATTAAACTAATCAACCCTAACTTAAAATGATCACGAGATGAAGGACATCTAAATGAATGCACCTTCAACTATGAAGAATGAAGTTATGTATCAACAAAAACTTGACCATTAAAAAAAAATAGTGCCTTCTATAAGAGAAAAGACATCAACCAAAGATTAAATAAAAAGTTGATAGGTTAGAAAACCCTCATGTATACCATCTTAATAAAATAATTAAGTAATATTAGGAAAAAATAAAGTGACATGGGATATAATGTTAGCATATATTAAAAAAAAATTATTAGAAGGATATTAGTATATTAAGGAATATAAATAAATTAAAAAATATATATACAATAAGATTAATCATATGAAAATTAATGTAGAAGTTCATTGGTGATGAATATGATACAAATTCATTCTCTCTCTCTCTCTCTCTCTCTCTCTCTCTCTCTCTCTCTCTCTCTATATATATATATATATATATATATATATATATATATATATATATATATATATATATATATATATATATATATCAAGAACATAGAGATTAAAAACAAAAAATCTCCTCCATAAAACTATCTTGTATACTAGTCTTCATATGCCCATGACAAGTCTCCCCATAGTTCGAACATCTATGATGCTCACATGAGGCTCCATGTGGCCTCTTCTAGCTAGCCTCTACTACGGAGGATAAAGGCCCATCCTATCCCCCTACGTCACTTGTAGGCTTCTCATGGCAAGATAGCACTATGAGCATGCTATGTTGCACTAGGCTATGAGTCAAGGTAATTATGAATGTATAGGGTTGGATAAGGTTATCCCATAATCGAAGATGTTGGGTTAATGGTTCAAGAATTCACCCAGGGAGGAGAGGACCTATAATTGACTCATTCCTAACATTTTATTTTATCTGTGTGGATCAATGATCCACCCCTTGGAATTCAACAATGTCAAATTTTTCGACATGTTAGCATAACATAATCTCGAGGCATATTTTCCTAATAAAATACATAGGCACCTACCTATTATTACAAGGAAAATTATGAAATACCATAAACCACATATCCATCCAACGATCTATAAGTAGTTGGTACGTCCACTGATTTATACAAATGCACATTTTTGTGGCTAGTGGTTGTAATTGAGCTATTAGGTAAATAAAAATTGTCATCATTTATTTTTTTGAAATGTTTAGGTCTATATTACAAATTCTCCAGGTGTCGTCCTTCTTCTATACCAATGCGATCAGGATCCTAGAGGGTGATGACCTTGGCCTTATGTTCCCTTTTTGCAATAGATCCTCAATTTGGCTTTCGATTTCATTATTCTCCATAATAGAGTGTCGATAGATCAGTCCATTGTATAGATGCACACCTGAGCTCAGATCGATGGAGTGCTTGACCCGACAATGTAGAGGTACCCCTGTGGTTGAGGTGAAGATGTCCATGTACTCCACGACCTTGTCCATATTTTTTTGTCGCAAGGAGGGGCCCTGTCCGGAGGCCGTGGCCATAATATTCTTCTTTACCTGAGGATGAATCATCAGGAAAAAACATTTACCGGTCTAGGAAATGATCTTACTACATTTCTTCGTAGTGGAAAAAGAGATGGAAGTAGGTGGTGCTACCTTCGGTATTGTTGGCTTGAGGGTCCTTGACCTAGGTTCAGAGGTTAAGGTTTGCTAACAAACCCCTATAATATTGGCTCTTTCAGCAATGTCCTACTTTCACAGGCCAAGGTCTCACCTGAAGTAATATGGGAGGGTGTTGGAACCAGGTTTTCGCACCTTGGGAGAGAGTAGGTAATTAAGGCAAATCGATGTTGCAAATATCAGGTTCACACAGAACGAATCTATTATCAGGATTTTAATAGTATAATAAGCAAGTAACCATAAAAAAGCTACTATCATTAACATATTTGATCAATACGTTCGCATCCACGTGTGCATCAACAATTACCATCAAAGAACATTATAATTGCAGCTAACTCATAGATCGTAGATACATTCGCAACTTAAATAAATAACACAGATGAAATTGAGTAATAAACACAATCATTCCATATATCATAAAGATACTTCACATATATTCCTCATTCATTAGTATCCAAAAACCCGATTACAACACAAGACACATCCCACGCACATAGTCGGCGGGGTCTGCACACAGCAGGACTGAGGATCTCCGCACACACAGCCAACTGGAGTCCTTACCCAATCCAACCCAAGACAGATCTCAATAGTTCATTAGTAGCATCAATCTTATTTACCCCCTACTAGACCCAACTATCGATCTATTTATATCATTTTAGGCTTTGTTATCCTATAGTATGTAAACTATGGTTTGCGGACTCTAGGTCTACCCTTTAACCTATTACAAAATATTGGGGTCTTTGACCCACCCCGAAACCCCTTCGCAAGACCAATTACTACAAAATTATATCAAAAAATCAGCTTAGGGAACCCCATTCCAACAGGTATCATGTACAACTTATTTCCCAAAGTGATAATAACAATGTGATTCCTAGACTCATACATAGCATTTCGCTTCCACAAGTATGGTTGACCTAATAACACATCAAAAACAACAAGAGGAAAAGCATCACATAGGACATCATCTGTGAAGGGCTTGATGTTGTGGGGAAGGTGAAATTACTAGCTGACATGAAGACCTTGTCCTTGGCGAAGCCACCTGATGGTGTATGTCTATGCGTGTGCTATCGTTGGTAGGCAAAACCACTTCACGAACCCTACTGAAATGAGATTCTTTTGGCTCATGTTATCAAAAATGAACTGCAACGGAGACCCCTTCATCCACATTTGGGAATGGAAGAGGTTTTCCCCTTCCTCTGGATCTTCGGGCTCATCCTTCTAGATCTTGGTGGTGGCAACAGTGGTAGTAGGCTCCATGTCAATAATGTGCATTCCTTTTTCATTCCCCTTGTCGGGTTCTAACTCATATTCATAACATGCATATGATTTAGATTCCTTCAGCTCAACCACCAATGACTGCTTGGCCTAACACTCACTTTTGTTGTGAGTGGGGATGTTATGGAACTCACACCACTTTCTCTTTTTCCTTATTTTCCTTCATGGTGTTTTTATTTCCTTGTGGCTTTGACGAGTTGTCCTGGGTCGCCATGTTTTTTATTTTTTATTTGTTTTGTGGTTTTGGGGTACCTTTCCCTTACTTCAGATTAGTAGATCCAAGGTCTCGCTTTTTCTATTTAAATTTATGCTCGATCTTGGTAGTATATTGGTATGCTGCATCAAACGAGGATATATCAAGGAACACAATTTCCTCATGAATGAAAATTTGTGCAAACAACTACAGTACTTGAGAAACAAATGTTTCTTTTAATCTTTGACACCACAATTTGTGCACAGGGTATGGAACATATTCGTTAGCTCATTCACATCTTGATCAATTTGTTATCATTGTGTAGTCCATTGTATGTACTTGTCCTCATATCTCCCCACGAGTTAATATCATTCCTTGATGGCATATTGGAAACAATTCCAAGTGGGTAGAGCTAAAAATAGTGAGGGTTATCTCTTGTCGCTTTGTTTGGAGTAGGTTTCCCATTAATCCTTAACATAAGTGGCGGCTTTGAGGAGCACAAAAGTAAATAAATCAAACTTCCAAAATTATGCTCCATTGGTGTATCAACAAGATTACAATCCATCATAGTATATCTTCTCAATAACTTACCAGCACATTTCTTCCGAGAGATGAAAATACGTCATGGTTTTTAATCAACTTAAACTCCAAGATAATAATGAATTAAATCTAAATCTTTCATATCAAAAACCTTTTTCAATTCCTTCTTAATAGATGATATATATTCATCATTTTTCACCATGATCATCAAATCATCAACATATACAACTACATATACAACTGATCTTCCAACTTTCTTAGCGAAAAGTGTTGCAACATGTAGATATAAATGTTTATAATTTAACTTAAGAAGACAATCAATTAGTTTCTCATACAATGCACATGGCACTTGTTTCATGCCATACAAAGACTTCATTAGTTTGCAAATTTTTTTCTCTTTTCCTTTAACAAAAAAACCTTCTAGTTGAAACATGTAAACATCTTATTTCAAATCTTGATTTAAAAATGAATTTTTGACATTCATATGATGAATTTTCCATTATTTCTAACCAGGAATAGAAAACAGAGATCCAATAGTGCCCTATTTAGCTGTAGGAGAAAATTTCTCCGTATAGTAAATACCCTCTTTCTGTGCATATCACTTTGCTACAAGTCTTTCCTTGTGCTTATCAAGTGGACCATCATCTTTATACTTATTTTTATAAATCCTTTTGAAACCAATAGGTTTGATGCCAATAGGAGGATCCACTAGCCTCCATGTTCCATTTTTTATGAGAGCATCACATTCCTTTTGCATTGCTTCTTTCCACTAATCATAAGTAGTAGCTTCTTCAAAAAAGTAGGTTCACAATCGATAGAAAAATTAAATTCACAATGACAATAATTACCTTAGGAACTTCCTATCTTAAACTCATATTATTTCTTTGGAAATTCTCTAATACAAGTTGATATTCGCAAAGGTTTTGTAATAAGTCTCTCATGTTCTTAATCTGTTTCAGTTCTTTTCATCTCCGTCCCTGTCATATCTGTAGAAACACTTGCATTGACCAATTTTCCTTCAACAGCGAAATTATCATCAACCAATATCTCTTCAGTAGTCAAATTATCATCATTGAGAGAAGGAAAATCCAAAGAATGATCTAATATAGGAATCCCCCTTTAATAATATGGAATAATATTATCTAATTCCGAATAATAAAAATTTTGAGACACAAAATTTTGTATCTGATTAAGTTGTTTATCAACAGTGAGGGAATATTTATCAAACTCAAGAAAAAATACATCTCTTGACAAAATAAACTTCTTGTTCTCTTCATCATAAAATCGGTATTTCTTAGAAGTCATAAAAGACCCCCAAAATATATTTTTTTCTTCTCCTTTCACTCAAATTATTTCTTTGTTGTTTAGGAATCAAATCATCACATTGAGAACTAAAAATTCTAAAATGTTTAACACCAGGAAGATGATTATACCACATTTCATATGGAGTTATGTTATTGATGACAGAGGAAGGGAACCAATTTCTAATATACGATGCATAGAGAAATACTTCTCCCCAAAACATCATTTTTACATTCTTAAAGAACATCATTACCTTAACATATTAAGCAATGCTTTATTCAATCGTTCTACAACATTGTTTTGTTGCGGATTATATGGTATTATGGTTTGTGTTTGATGCCATTCTCTTGCAAATATTTTTCAAAAACATGGGAAGTATATTCTCCCCCGTTATTAGTTATTATAGTACTGATATTAAGTTGAGCTTCATTTGTAATCAAGAGATGAATTTTTTTAAGCACATCAAAAATTTGTGATTTTTCTTTAAGCAAACAAACCCAACACATCCTCAAACAATCATCAATAAAATTTAGCATGTATTTATTTCCATTTGCAGTAGGTACATGTATAGGTCCACATAAATCAAAATGTATGAGATTTAACTTCCTTGTAGCTCTAGAAGTAAAATTCTGAAAAGACTATTAGTGATGCTTGCTCAATATACAAGAATTACATTGGGTCATTTTTTTTGAACTCTTGGAATTCCTTTAATCCCCCGTTGTCTCATAATTCTAATGCATTCATAATTAATATGACCAAAGAGTGCATGCCATAATAAAGATGATGACAGAGTATCATTTTTCTAAACCAAATAATTAGTGTTCCATGCAAAAAATGACATACCTTTCAACTTCAACAATTTATCTTCCTCCACGTGAGACATTATAATTTTATTGTGATTTTCTATTCAAATTCCCACTTTACCATCAAATATGTTAATGGAATGTCCTTGCCGCCTTATTTTTACAAGAGATAATAAATTCCTTTGGAACTGTGGAATGTAAATAACATTATTCAATGTATAATCTAAATGTACAAGAAATTTTAATTAAATGAAACAAATCCTTGATGGTTTGATTTGAGACTTATTAGTAAAATACACTACTCCATCAATAATATCACTGAATTATTCAAACAAATATCTTCTAAAGGTCATATGACAAGTGGCATATGTGTCTAAAATCAAACTTTCATGCCACATAGAAAAAGAGGTACTAAATATTTTTTCCATATGAAAATTACAATGATCGACAACATAATGTGCATTCTCAGAAGATTGTCCTTTTTCTGGAATTAGTTGTTCTTTATTTTCAAGCATTTGTTCTCTTCTTTCATTAATTTTCTCCTAGAGAATTATATAATTTGCAGCAGTATGTCCAATTTTACAACATCTAAAACATCTTACAGTTGTTTTATCATAATAATTTCTTTGTTTATACTTCTGTTGTATATCTCCCTAAATATTTCTACCCCCCACCTCTATAATTCTTCCTACCTCATCCTTTGTTACCCTTAGTATTTCTGACAGATTCTTCTTGAGTTTCTTGGTATTTTTGAGCAATACATAGGGTTTCAGTATAATAATATGTAATGTTTCATTCTTGCAAAAATTCTTCTCTCTTTCTGCAATTTTCCCTACTCATTTTTCAAAATCTAAATCTTGTAATTGCCCACCAGTTTGGAGAGATTCCATGATAGTGTGAATAACCAAGGTAAAGAGATTTTATAAAGGAATTAAGTTGTAAATCAACTTTAACTCTAGTAGATTGAATTTCATGATTAATGGCTTGAATTTCATAAACAAGTTTTAGCGTATCATTATGTTTCATTTACAAATTAAATAACGTCAACAATAACTATATTATCTCCAATTCAAAATGTGAATCATAAAGCTCCTTAATTTCGTTATGGAGTCATATGATGTTTTACTTTGAGTAATATATCTGCTTACCTATATTTTTAACCTTTTTGAACCATTCTTGATAATTTTACTTTCTAAACAGAACAATCCCAATTAAAAATACGAAGGAGTTCATATTTTGCAAATAAATTTATAGAGCTACAAAAAGAGTTGTTCTCCTTTCCGGACAGAACAATCCCAATTAAAAATATGGAGTTGATTTTTTACAAATAAATTTATAGAACTACAAAAAGAGTTGTTCTGATCACACACACTGTTTTAATTTTTTTATTTTTAAACCTTGTTTTAACTTACAGATTCAGAAATCAGTGCTTCTATTTCAACCACAACCACAAGCATTTATTTATTTGAATAAAAATGTTTTTTAACTTACAGAATTAGGCACTCTCCAATCTGTCTACTCCAATCCTAAAATCGAAAGTGGGTGGTCTTGAAAAATGAAAAGATAGTGTTGATCTTTAAAAGTGCTTGCAGTCTCCAAATGGAGAATCACATAGGTGCCCTCACCGATGATTTCACCTCTACACCGACCTCCGATCACGCCACGGGGTCTCGGCTTCACCTTTGCACTGGTCCTTGATTACGCCAGGGGGTCTCGACTTCACCTATACACTGGTCGTCGATGACACCAGGGGAAAGGATATCCACAGACCAAACACCCATCAGTGTGTATCGACTTCACCTCTGCACTAGTCGTTGATCACACCAGGGTAAAATATATCCACACACCAAACGTGTAGTCTTTCTTTTCCACAACAGATGCTAGCAGTCTTCCACTACAAGCTGGCTCCAATCCAAACAAAATAGTATTCCACCACAAATGCACTCCAATTCAAATGTTAGACACTGACAATCACATTATTTCTTGCACTGCGGAGCCTCCACAAGCTCAGATCTCAAACTTCTCACGTTCGTTTCAACCTTCAAGACTCCTGGTCAATCGCTCCTTAAACACCATTCAAACCAATTTCCCCTGGTTGTTAATGGAGTTCGATCTAGGCTCTGATACCACTGTTATAAATTCTAGATAATTCCATGGTGTGAATATTGTGTTCTTAGATATCTTACAAATCATTGAAGGTTACATTTATACGTGAAAGATACAATTATGTTTCCATAACTAAAAAAAAACCTAATCTATAACTATACGCCTAATCATTAATATATAAAAAAAATCCTGAAGGATTGTTAGAAATATTCAACGAAAAAATAAAAGAGAGTGATGTTTCCCCTATAGCACAGAGAATGCACAATAATGCGGAAAATAAACAATACATGCAGACATCGTAATACACAAGAGAGGAATGAACTTATGTTTCTATTCAACTCACAGTGAATCAAATGAAATTACATTTCTTATACAAAATTCTTTGAAGCTTGAAAACGTAATTCTACTCAATGCAATTCAAATGATGAATGGATGTTCAACAACTTATCCTCTGTCTACTGTAGAAACCCATTTCTTCATTAAAAATGACGAACATATCGTATTTAAATTTATACACAAAACACGTAAAAACACGTTCAAAACACAAAAGAACGAACTTTAAATTTTATTTGTTCTAGCTCTGAGTCCTCATTGCATTCGTGCCCTTATCACATTTTGGTGATATTAAACTTTAACTTGTGGGCGCTTTAATGGAAAACTTAAAATTGCATGATTGTGATATGCTGCAGCGTTATCGCATTACAACCTAAATAACATTGCGGGCGGCGGAAGGTAAACTTCAAATTTTTCGATTACAATGTGTGGTAGAACTGTTGCATCGTAACACAATTAACATATCTTTGTGAAGTGGTGGAAAGGTAAAGGATTTGTGATTACGAAATTGTGGGAGGTAAAAAATGATAAGTCCGGTTTGTTAGTCATCAGTATTTTTCACTTTTTTTAGATGACTATGAGATGGTTTTAGCTTTCTGAAAACAACATTCCTTGAATATTGTGAGTTTCAAAAATCTCACTTCCTTCATTATCCTTATAAAACAGTTTTCACTATTTCCTCAGTTTTCCATCTCAAGGTCACCCTATTGCTCCTAAAAGACTCATTATGAGCTCCTACTTCTCATTTTCAACCTTTTTCCTACCTGAGACTTCATTGCCTTATTTTTACCCTATCAATAGACTCCATCTTCCATCTAGGGTTTCCTAGTGTTGATTCATCCTCATACCTCTTTGAGCACAATAACCCATCACAACACTGTATTTTTACTTGAATAATCCTAAGCCAAACATCAGTCAAAAAAAAAGTCAAAGGACTACCCTGCATTAGGTCATTAGGGTTTCTACTTTTTCAAGGTTATCCTTGGATGTTTTAGGCACTGCTTTTCCTTTTCTAGAAACTAGATCAGATGTAATAGAAGGTCAACACATGGTTATTAAATAAGGACCTAAAAACTTCCAAGGAGGATTATCTTCTCAGTACATAGTCTACAAGTGAGGAAAATGACAAAGATCAGCATTCCTGTAGGAGTGTTGAAAGTTATGTCAGCAGAAGGTACTGACGAGGAAAATGACATTGAGGAAGCACACAAGGCCAAACATGAAGAAAATATATCAGAGACTATTAATGATATTTGGAAAAGGGTGAGGTGAACTGGACAAAAATTAATGAACTTAAAAGTGCTATAGAGAACTTAGAAGACGACACCAATGATTGCTATAAAAGAGCTGCAGACAGCTAGGGTTTTGAGGAAGATGGAAAGAAAAGGTGAAACAATGAGTTGAACTCCATGGTGGAAGAAAAAGAGGATTTTGAAGATGCTACTACTATGTGATTAATTCCAAAAGTTTTCAAATGAACTTATCATGCCTCCATCATTTTCCAAGAAGTCATTCCAAAGGATAAATAATTTGCCACACATAGGGCTAATTTTTCTTCAATCTATGTTTCTTACCAACCAGAGATGCATTTGACAAAATTGAGAGAGGGTTTTGTCCATCATAGGTCCAAGAAGAAAAATTTCCTTCATATTTTATACAGGCATAATGGTTTTAGAGAAATGTTAAATTTACAGGTGCTACAAGAGGTTTGCTACACTTCGGGAGTGACCTTGGGAATCTCAAGTTTTCTCATAGCTCGAGTGTTAAAATGACTTACTTGATGAGTCAAATGAAAACTAGACTAGAATATATTTTGAATGAGCTATCATGAGATAAATTTGGAGTTGAGGAAGGCCTACAAAAGTTTCATGCACCAGCACTCTCCATTTCTGCACCTTCATTCAGCACTTTTTGACCGATTTTGGAAAAATCAACTTTTGACAAGTAAAATCAACTAAAATCAGCAAAAAAAAAAGGTATATTTAGAAATTAGACAAGATAAGATTTCCAACAAGCTATCATGGGCCCAATTTTCACACCAGGAAAGCCTCCAAATTCCCTATGCAAAAAGGCACTACGCCCTTAGAAACTGGTGCTATGCGCGTGGGATTGAGTGTTGCGCCTTCGGCTTAGGTGCTGCGCCCTTGGCTAGGAGGGTCCTATAAGTGATTTAACCACTCAAATCACTCCTGATCACCTCCAAATATTTTCCACGGGTCTTCTAAGCACATCAAGGAGCAAGTACATATTATAAACTCATCCTCAAGCATTTTTGATGATTTGTACTTAAAAGAAGTTGAAACCCTAAGAAGAAACACTAGGCTTGAGGTTGAAATCACTGTTTAAACATTGATTCATATTCTTACAAAGAAATCAGGGATAGACAGAGGGATTACATTGTTCGGAGGTTGTTCATTCACCTAAATTTTTCCTACACCCATCCCATTCGTAACACTCAGTCCCTCCACTTGCAAAGGCGGATATTCCATTGCCATCCTTCATCTCAATTTGACATCAGCCCAAAGGTGTTTAAAAACATAGTTTAAATATATCAGCAGAGGTTTGTCAGTGAATTGTTATCCTCTCACTCATTCTCATACACCTATACCTTCATCTTCTCATCCTCCCATTCCTCCTTCACCATCACACCCAACTACTCATGCATCGCCATCCACTCACATACAATCACCTCATGATGATCCTCCTTCATCACCCTCTCACAATCCCTCACCATCATCTCATGGTACTAGTGCATCAAATAGTGAGGGAGATGGCAATGAAGAATCAGAAAATGAGGAAGAAAACAATGAGGCAAATGTCAATAAGACAGATACCAATGAGGAAGAAAATAATGAAAAATAAATCAGTGAGGAAGAGAGTAGTCAGGGCAGTGAGGCACATATCAGTGAAGCAGATGGAAATGAGGCAGAGAGCAGTAAGGATGATGGAAGTGATTCAAAGAGAAATGATTCAAGTGGCAGTGAGAAAGATGACATTGAGATGGACGACATTCAACCTTTTCCTTTGACCTACCAAAGGGGAAATAGGCATGTGTTTTCTGCCCTCAAGAGGCAAGGGGCCATGCCTTCTACATCAACCAAATAGCTTGACAAAGGTAAGGAAAGCGTCATTGATGAAGAAGAGGAAGAAAAAATACCTAGGTAGAGGCTAAGGACAATTAGATTGAAGAAAGCCTTAGCAAAAGAAAAGGAGGAGAAAGATAAAGAAAAACTTGACATTATTGCTGATGCATCCCTACAAGAATCCCAAACATGATTAGTAAGACAAATCCAGGTTTTGGCACATTTTTGGAGATTTTGAGTTTTTTACTGTTTTGAAGGGCCAAGGGCGTAGTGCCACTGGCATTGCGCTCTTTTTTGGGACATTAAATTAAGGAGTGGTTTACGTTTTCATGATCCTTAGGCAAAGGACATCACCCTTACCAAGTTTCAAGTCATTTGGAGAAAAACCGGTCCTCCAAAAGTGCCAGCAACACTCGAATAATCACCTTTCTGCCCTATTTTCAGCATTGGCACTACGCCTTGAGAAGTCTTATGAGAATGGGTTTTTTTCTAGGCCAATGGGAAAAAAATTTAGAACTAAAGGTAGATTTGGGAACTAGATAGGACAAGCTTTCCACTGACCTATCATGGAGGTCATTTGGACACCGGGAAGGCCTCCAAATCTCAACTACAAAATAGGCACTTTTTCCTAGTGTTGGCGCTATGCACTTGGCTTGGTGATGTGCCCTTGAACCTTGGCACTAAGACCTTGCCAAAAAGTCAAAAAAAGACACAAGGAGTAAATGAAAAGTATACTTTGAAGGCTTAACAGGAAAATATCTCCAAAATTAGTTCAAAAGTGATGATAGAAGTTATTTTTGTAGTTGGGATATTTGTGCCTTGGGCTTTGCATGGTCTCATAGGACAAATGACATTTATGATGTAGTTAATGACATTTTGAAACCCTAGGTAGGGTTTTGGTCCTCCTTTCCAAGTTAAATAATGCATGGAGGCCTCATTTTATATGTTGGTTATTGGTTGCTTATGGAGATGAATACATAGACTTGAAGTTGTGAAGAAATTGGCTTTGGATTTGTGTGATTGTTTTTGTACTGAGCACCAATGGAGAAAGCACCTTCATAGGATTCATGAACTCTATTGAGTGGTGATGTTGTTCTTATCTTGTTTTTTGTTTCCTTATATTTTCATATTGTTCCATCTTTTCTCTTGCATTAGAACATAAATTTTAGGCTAAGATATGTTGTTAGAGGCACCTTAGGTCTATGTTCTTCTATTGCTCAAATGTTTTCCTCTACTAGGTGTGATTGAAGAATTATTCATTTCCCTTTAATTACACTTAGATTATTCGTCTTCAAAATGATTAAATAGATTCAAGCCAAAGAAGTTTATGGTAAGCCCTGTCCTTTGGTGTAGCTTGAATCATTGTTTTCTAGGCTTTTCTTTGAAGTTTTCTTATTAGGGTTTAGGCTAAAGAATTTTATGGTTTACCTTGTCCTTTAGTCTATCCTGAAATGGTTGTTTTGAAGGTTTTTATGGTATAATTCAAGAAACTTAGGAGTTCCCTTCTCTTTGATCATCAATTTTTTGTTATCTTAAATGTTTCCTTTCTCTGAAGGTAATTAGCTGGAGATTAGGAGTTCCCTGCTCTCTAGGGTTTGTTGGATTGTTGTCTTAAGGTTTTCTTGATAAAGTCTGACCAAAAAATGTTATGGTATGCCCTATCCTTTGGCTCTCTCTTATGAATAGTACTCTTAAAAGACTCTTCTTGTTATATTATTTGTTAAAGGATTCTTAACTGCCCTTTAAACCTACTACATTCACAACTTAATGTTCATTTCACACTCACTTAACCTATTTAGATCCATTTGGCTTTGTTAAACTTGCCCTATGAAATACCCTTGACATATTTTTGTACTTTTCAAGACCTTTTGAAGGCTCCATAGCCCAATGGTTTGAATTCCTCTTACTCTATCTATTTCTTCTTGACAACCAACCCAACCAAACAAAACCAAACAAACAAACCCTCATCATTATAGCTAGCCTAAAATCAAAACCCTAAAATCAATCAGGTTACATCCTTTACACAAATATAGAGAGAGCCCTCTCTGAGTCCAGGAAGGCTAGGTCCTGTTGTGGCCAGCAACAACCCCCCCTTCTTATTTATTATTATCACTAATACTAAATAAGTGGGGACCCTTATTCAAAAATTTAAAAAATCAATTAGTGCTTGTATTTCCTTTTTCAAAAAATCTTACTATCATAGACTTAGGAGAATACCCCTTGAAAAATCTTTAAAGCTTAAGTTTTATGATAGGATAGAATAAAATCATTCTTTAAGAAATATCACATCGCAAAAAGTTAATGAATACCTCCTTACAAGTGAAATTCTAAGATTGTGAGATCGCGATACGAAACTACGCACTAAAAGAACAATCATCACACCGCATCCTTCAAATGTCATATGTTATGCTGAAAAATCTCAAAACTGCCGATATGCAATGACACATATCGCAAATCGTGTTTCGCAGAAAAAACACATTAACGTAGATTTGTCATTTTCTACGCTCTAGCGATTTTGCGATATAGCGATTTTGCGATATTGCAATCCAGCGATTTTTTTGATTCTGCGATATTGCAGTATTGTGATATTGCAATTTTATGAGATTGCGATCTGTGATACTATGATCTGCGATATTGCGAAGAAAATCGCAGATCGCCTTATCACAGATATTTAAGGTTCATTGTACGAAAATTTTTTCCATAAATCGAGACTTGCTTATGCGCTTTAATGTTAATCAATGAATTGGTTGTCAATCATTAATGAAATATGATTTCGTTCTGATCGAAGAGCTATTTCACGTAAGGTGGTATATTTTATACGTCTTCATCATTTAAAAGCTTTCCCGTCACTTTTTTTACCATTATTATCATCTCACTTGTAAACTGCAAGAGCAAAGAACTAAGAACTATACAAAGCAGTATTCAGGATACTATGGGAAAGAAAGACAAAGCTCTGAGTTCTGAAGACAAAGAAATGACGCCCTTGTATACAGACACTGCCTGTAACAAAGATGTTGGTATTACTACTTGGGAGGTCATGTACATTCTACATGAGGAAGAGAACCCCAGAGTAATGGAGGTTATAGCTACTGCAGGCTCACATGGGTCTTCTGAGGCATCTATTATAGAGCTAGCTTGCTCATTCTTGCACCGGATAGTGGCGAGGCCCAAAATTATTCCATACACGGACATGGTTAAATGGGTACTCGACAGCACTGATATTACAAACAGACAGTTTAAGACTCAGGGTCAAGAATTCATTGTTTCATTCACTCCACAATATTTGAGACTCATGTATCATTTACCGGAGCCACAGGCGACCGATAACAAGCATTTCATGGAGAAATTTGCTAAAGAAAATGAAAACCTGGCAGAATGCACCAAGGACTAGTCAAGGAGGGATGAACCACTAAAAAAGGATAAACACGGTATGTATAGTACTAGTTCTCTCACCTCCCCGTATTGCTTTGCTGCTGCTATGCTCTGTAGGCTTTTTGGAAAGCCAGACATTAATAAATTTTCATCTGAATGGCTACCATTATTGAATGTTGTTGTTAATGCTACTCTTGTGGATTGGGCTAAGATATTATTTGACAACTTAGCCACGACCATTTTGAATTACCGGTCTAAAAGAACTGTTTCTCAGAGAATTTATCCCCATTTTTACTTATCCACTTATGTGATGGATTCAATTTGTTATATTTCCAAGTTTCCTTTAATGGGTTGGAAATGGACGACTCAAGACCCCTTACCCATTCATATTTATCACAAAGAATTGTGGGATTCCAAGTTCATTCCCTATTTTTACAAGATATTTCATGGAATCATGTTGCCCCTATACAAAATGTTATATGATAAAGACGCTCCTAGGTTTTCTCCTGAAGCAGAAGTAGACATACTGCCTATTGTGAGATGGTTTGGAGAAGAATTGTTTACATATGTTAGGGTATTTGGAAGTTTCGCTTCCCCTCATGTCTTACCTTTGTATGTTCCTGATAAACTCATGGCACGAGAAATTGCTTATCAAACCTGTGGAGAAGGAGGTTTGACTAAAGATTTGAAGGACAAAAAGAAGGCTATTTGGCCACAATTTCCTGTAGCCTGTGGAGCCTTTTCACTATTTGATGTAGGCCATGCATTTAAAGAAGTAAACAACATTACATGTTTATGTTTGTTCAAATTTCCAAGAAGACCATTCGACCCTTATGATATTGCTAAAAATTTCACTACTACAGTAAAAATAAGAGTGTTTTCTAAAGAGGATGATCTTTTTGATGACATGTTCCCAGAGAAAGGTACACTTAAAGAGGTTCTACATTCGGCCCAAATGTGGTTTCCTCCAGCAGAATTTCAAGAGATCAAGATATACAGGGAAAGTAGGTTAACTAGTATCCCTTTGGATAAATTACGCTTGGAACCCATAAGGGAACTAACTCCCAGTATTAGTCTCAGTGGAAGTTCAGGTATAGATAGATCTAAATCTAAGTTCGGGAGAGAAACGTCAGAACACTCTAAGAGGTCGGACAATGACCATGATAAAAGTGAAGGGTCAGTAAGGGATACTGCCCAGTCAAAGGAGCTCTCATAGCAACAGGTTTTGACCTCTCCACAGCTAAATCGTCCCCCTCTCATCGTACAACAATCATTAGTCAGAACTGAGTTAGATAAATAATGGGAGACATTCAATGATTTAATCAATATTGAAAGACAGAACACACAAACACTTGTGAGTAATTTACAGGCAACAAAAGATATAATCACAGGAATAACTAGCAATGTCTCAGAAATGGAACATATTCCCATTACCCCATCCTCTGAAATTATGCTAAAAATAAAGGAAATTCCTCCTCTTGATGTATTTTATAGTCCACAACACAAGGAAGCGGTAAGAAGACAAATAAAGAAAAGGAAATTGGAAAACATGCTCTCTCATGATGCAGAGCAATTAGACATCCTATGGCAAGATCCTACTACTGATCCCACTGAAAATTTCACTAAATTATCTTAGATCACAGGAGCATATGCCTCTGCAGTCATTGATAAAGCATCTGAGGTACGACAATTATTGAATGAGAAAGAAGATCAAGTACAGGTTTTGCAACAACAACTACAACAAGCCAACACCAACAATGAAGCACATAAACAGCTTGAAACATTACAGCAGGACTTCCAACAAATGCAGATAGGGTACCAGAACAGCTTGGCTGAAAAAGAGAAACAACTATAGGTTATGCAAGAGATGCACAAGGATGATCCCAAGCTTACAGAATTTATCACAGAGTCCATTTCCTTAAATGATCAACTACTGCAGCAACAGGAAATATTATGCCAAAGAATATCACAGTGGAACTCTTATTGTGAAGTAAGTGATAAAATCACTAATCAAGTCGTAAAATTATGAAATGATTATGATTTAACTGATAAAAGAGTTACTGACTATTTTTCTTGGCAAGAGACAGAGGAGGGGCAAAAGCAGGTGCACCAATAATCAATGACATTCACAAAGAAATTCTCTTTAACAATTGGGATGCACAAATCAGGAAAGTAGAGTAAGTGGTAGAAGAAACAGCCACAGCAGCAAACAATATTATTGATTTCATAAATCAAAATTTGCATAAGGCAAATCTGATCTCAGAAACCACTCTAGAGTATCTATCGAAAGCACAGCAACTACAGACAGACTGGAGACAGAAGGCTCAAGAAAAGCATAATCGATTAAAAGATTAACTAAGTTAAATTGGGATTCTTACTGGGCGTGTTTGATAAAACCATATAGCCTATGCATGAGTCTCAAATCTATCATCAATTCTATCGAGAATATTGCGCCAGCTCTTGCCGATTCCGTTTTCACAGGACAGTTAAAGTCTGAAGTCGGCCAGCCTACTCTTCTCAAAAAAATGTTGAATGCTTGCAATTTCAAAGAAAAGATTCACAAGTAGTTAGTTGTTAAGTTTTAATTTTAGATTTAGTATTAATTTATCTTTATTTTTGCCTAAAAATAAGGACGGTCATTTAAACCGTATCCTACATTTTTGTAATAAATTATTTTTAGATTGAGTTAGTAGTATTTAAACCCTTCTCATGCATTTAGAAAAGGGCCCTAAAATTTGTCAAAACTTTGTCCTCAGAACATGCACTTTTGTACCCTCTGAGGAGGTTTTGATGAATGAATGGAACATGATTTATTGATATCTGCGTTTAATATCTACTACTAATGTTGCACTTCTGTACTCTTAGTGGATGTTGGATTAAGTAGAGATAAGTCATTATTGCTTGAAGCTCATGAGTATAACTAGTTATAAATGGTACTTTTATCTCTTAACGATTTCTGCCTTTGTGTTAAAGTGATATTTATGTTCAGTTGTTTATATATTGATGCTTGAATGCTTGAGTTATCATTTAGCACTTTTTTATGGTGATAGCTATTTATTTATGCTTAATATATGAGTAGATTATTATGCGATATGTTTTTCACAATTGTTTCGTCTAACTTTCTATACGAAGTGGTTTATCTCAATTGAATTCTTTTCTTATAACAGTTCAATGATCTTTATTACAAATTTTTATTTGAAATCATTTTAGATCACATAACAAAAAGATTACATCCTGGGTTAGTTTAGAATTAGATATTTTTGTTTAATTAGAATACAATTGCATGTTATTAGATTAGAGTTAGAATAAAAGCATTTCACTTAGGAAATTTTATAAAGGAAATATCAATTCTCACCACACACACTCACACATATTGGGAAACTGGTCCCATTATCCCCAGTCGGACCCACTATACCAAATGGAAAAGGAGCTGCCAATGAAGGTTCGGACCGAGTGGCTATCCCCCTTGTTGTAGACCTGATTTCTGGGGCTTCAACGGATTTGGCGCTAGAAGGAGGGCCCCGAACTATGAATGGCAAGTAAGTCAAAATATAAATACCATTCTGAGAGTAAATCACCCTCACCATCTCCCCCAACTTCCCCATTGCACTTAGAATCTTTAAATCTAGAGCCTGAAGTCGAAAGAACAACAGCCACTGCCACAAACCCTGAATTTTCAGAATAATCTGCTATTGAACCTCCTGAAGTTTAATATTTGATTCATAAACTTCAGTGATTTTCAATATCACCTCAAAGATATGATAAATCTCAAGGCAGTGTGACTTCGCAATATAACCCTGCTCATCCTCTTACCAGATTACAGAGTGAAAATTTTGGTGTTCAGCCAACTGAGTTACCTCTACCTACAAGGAAGAGAGCAAGGAAATCACCTAAAGAGTCTAATAGCGAGACTCTTTCATCATCATCATCCATCTTAATCTCTTCACTGTGAATTCAACCATCCACCCCTTCACTTCAGACTATTGTCCGTCAATCCACTCGAACTTCCACATCTCCTTCTCAAACATGTGGAATCGAATATCCTCATCTTCCCAACTGCAGGGATCATCTTCTGCGCTTTCCTCTGTTGGTGGTTCAACGATGGCCCAATCTCCATGGAATAACCCAAGGTAGTCTTAATGCTTGTGCCCTTGAGTCATATATCGGCCCATCCTGAAAAATGGCTGCCTAAGTTTAATCCTGAAGTAGTCATGCTAGCGGAAGAACATATCAATAACTTTATGTTATCCATAAATCTCAATGGAGTTACTAATGAAGATGTTGTCGTCCGAATTTTTCCCTATACTCTACAAGGAGCAGCCGGATCATGGTATTTCTCATTACCATCTGGATATATCACTAGTTGAGATATCTTCCAAGATCAATTTTTGACTAATTTCGGTGATGACAGGTCTACAACGACATTGATTAATGACCTATCTAATCTTAGGGCGGAGTCAAAAGAACCTATCAAGGATTTTAATTCACGTTTCAATAAACTGTTAAATAAAATTCCTACTGCTTCCAAGCCTAGAGAAGAAGTGCGAAGTGAATGGTACATCTCTGCTTTACCATCAAACATAGCAATTTTCATTGATAGGGATAACAAAACAACTTTAGCTAACAATATGAAGGAAGCAATAGTAGTAGAGAAACGTATTATTGCTCTAGAAAAGAAAAATGCTATAGAGAAACGAAAATCCAAGAAGGTTACTTTTAAGGAAGACCTTAAGAAAAAATAATCGAAAGATCCATTCAATTTAGAAGGATTGAAAAAAGTTCTGAAAACCATGTCCAATGAAGTGGTTGACATTAAGAAACACGTGGTAGAAACATCTTCTAAAAAGTATTTCAAGCCTTATAGAAGAAATGCTTCAACTGATTCAAAGCCGCCAAATGCTATTACAAGTGTTGAATCATAAGAAAAAGAAGAGGAGATTGCTACTGAAGAAACTACCGATGAAGAAGAAGTTGTAGAGGTACAAGGTATGTGGGATTTCATCCTCCCAGATGAAGAAGATCAAGAGGCATCCCCAGTTAGCACTCGACGTAGAAATCAACTTGATCCTCCTCAACCTACTCCTAAGCCAAAGAGTGCAAGTTCAATGACTAAGGATAAAGTTGCAGCCAAGAAAACAACATTTAAAGTGACTCAAACTAGCCCAATCCAAACAGATTCATCAACTCCATCAAAAACGCTGATCGTTTCGGATGAAATGGAGTATAATATCATAGAAGACATGAAGAAGACTAGGGCTAACATCACTTTCTAGGAATTGAGCAAGTTAAAATACCAGCAAAAGGTACTTTTGAAAGAATTACATGCTATACCAGAAAAACCTTTGCCTGATCCTGTAATCTCTCAAGCTTCCAATGAGATGGGAAGACCTCCAACTAATGTGATTAGTAAATTTGATCTAGAAAATATCGCTTTAATTGGAGGAAGGTAGAGATCTCATACTCCCCCATTTCTTCTTACTTATGAAGTTTTCAATAAAAAATTTCATAATTGCTTAGTGGATTCTGGAGCTTCATCTAATATTTTACCAAAATCAAAATGTGCAAAGTTGAACATTCAACCGCAAAAATCTATTGTGTGCATATTTTAGCTAGATCGATCGCAAGTTGAAGTGATCGACGAATTAAATCAAGTTAGCATAAGGCTGTCATCTAATCCAAAGGTATGTCAAGTTATCGACATTTTAGTTGCAGATATTCCAGAATTTTATGGCTTAATTCTTAGCAGAGATTGGTCAGAAAAACTTCATGGATACTTTGCAACTGATTGGTCGCACATGTGGCTTCCTTACAATGGTAAACCAAATCAGATAAAGGTTGAGCGAGAAAAATATCAGAAATACATAGTAACAGAACTAGAAGGAGAAAATGAACCAGTATCATACAACAATAACATCATTGGCAACTACTGAGTTGATTCTTTCTTAGGAAATTTTAATGCTCATACTTCACCTTACTTAGAACATTCTATTTTATCTCAAATAGAAATTTTTTCTCAAAAATAAAGTTCTAAATGCATTAATTTTATAGATACTCCTGTAAATAAATATTTATTTTGGAAGTTATTTTTTGATGGTTCTAAGTCTAATGAAGGAGCAGGAGCAGGATGCGTGTTGATTAGTCTAGAGGGAAACAAAATTATGCTAACTTGTAGGCTCGAGTTTGATTGCACTAATAATACCACAGAATACGAGGCTTTAGTCCAAGGATTATACAAAGCAATTGGATTAGACATTTTCAGAGATTCTGAAATTGTAATCAGACATGTACGCAATACTATACATTGTTTATCAGGTCATTTAAAGCATTATCAATCTTTAGTTCAAGATCTGAATGAACATTTTATAGCATTTAATATTTCATCAATTCCCAGACTCCAAAATGCTAGTGCAGACCTCTTAGCTAATGTATCTTCCAAGCTCATTCCTTCAGAAGACTATAGCCCTGATCGATTTTCAATCGAATTAATCTTTATACCCTCGATTCCTTATAACATTACCAATTGGAGGATTTTCAACGATGATTTTGATATTGTAAGTTTTCTCACATCTGAAGGATCTTACACCAATCAGATAATTGATGAGGACCAACATGACAGATAATTGCAACAAGATAGCCCTAATAATGCTATGCCAAAGTCAGTAGTCAAGTTAGAAGACCTTTATGACTTAAAAGATTGATTCAAAAGATCTACCAATTATAAACTGCAAAGTTCAACTTTGAATTATGAATTAGTAAATCTAGGAACTGATGCCAAACCACAGAATATCAACCTAGGCCTTGGCCTAACTCTTGAAGAAAAATTAGCATATGTTCGTTTTTTGAAACAATAAAAAAGTGTCTTTGCTTGGAACTACGATGAAATCAAAACTTATGACACTTCTATCATCCAACATATTATCCCAATGATAAAGGATGAAAAACCTGTCCAAAAAAAGCTGAGAAAGATCCATCCCAATCTAGAAAATCAGATCAAATCTGAACTCAATAAGTTATTGAAAGCCAAGATTATTTTTTCCATTCGACATTCTAAATGGGCTTCCAATATGGTTCCCGTTAGAAAGAAGAATGGAGACATTAGAGTTTGCATTGACTTTCGAAATCTTAACAAAGCCCGCTAAAAATATAATTTTCCTTTGCCTCCTATGGAGCAAATATTTCTAGCAGTTGCAAGATTAGAATTAATGTCCTTCTTAGATGGTTTCTCTGGCTACAACCAAGTGTTGGTCCATAATGATGATCAATTGAAAACCGCATTCAGAACCAAATGGGGCACTTACGCATATCAAAATATGCCTTTTGGTCTGATCAATGCTGGTGCCACATTTCAGAGAGCCATGGACATCGCTTTCAAGGGATTAGTTAACAAAACAGTGGTAATTTACTTGGATGATAAAACTGTATATTCCAAGAAACGAGGAAATCATCTTAGAGATTTAAAACAGATCTTCCAACGTTGTCAAAGGTATGGAATTTCACTTAACCCAAAAAAATCCTTTTTGCATTAAGTGAAGGAAAACTTCTTGGATTCATAGTATCAAAATCTGGAATTCATATTGATCCTGACAGAATCAAGGAGATTTCCAAAATACCCCTACCTCAGAACAAGAAATATATGCTATCTTTCATTGCCCAGATTAATTTTGTAAAGAGATTTGTGCCAGATTTTTCAAGAATTGTATCTCCTTTACAAACAATGATTAAAAATAACTGAAACTTCAAATGGGGCCAAGACGAATATGAGGCATTCAATCTGATCAAACAAGTAATTTTTAATGCTCCATCTTTAGCAACTCCAAATTTTTCCGATCCTTTTATTCTATATACATTTTCCTCTGATAAATCATATGCTGCGATACTCACTCAAGCAAATGAAGACAAGGCAGAAGCCCTAATTGTTTTTTTTAGTTCAAATTTACAAGGGGATGAGTTGAATTATTCAGATGTAGAGAAACAATCTTATGCTGTTTTCAAAGCAATTAAATATTTCAGACCCTTTCTACTTAAAACCCATACAAAAATCGTAGTACCGTTTCCAGCGGTAAGAAATCTCTTAGTACAGAAAGATGTGGGTGAGAAAAGAGCCAATTGGGTTACTGCCTTACAAGAATATGATATAGAAATAAAACCAGCAAGTATTGTAAAAGGTCAAGGCTTCTGAAAAATACTAGCTGGAGCATCTCTTTTTTCTGAAAATCTATCTGCAGAGATACAAATGTATGAGGTAAGCCTAAATGATGTTGAATCAATATATGCTAATATCATATTTTATGTAAAGAATGGATATGCTCCTCCAAATCTAAATTACACCAAGAAAAGAGCTCTAAGGTTGAAGGCTAAACAATATCAGCTCGTGAATGATGTTATTTTTAGAATGAATTATGATTATGTTCTCCTTAGATGTCTTGAGAAATCTGAAGCTGAAAAGGTCTTGTAGGAACTCCATGATGGGCCAACAGGAAGACATTATGCTAGAGATGCTACTGCACATTAAATCCTCCGCACAGGCTATTACTAGCCCACACTATTCAAAGACTCACATAGCTATGTAAGGAAATGTCTAGTTTGTCAAACCATTGCTGGAAGACAAAAGAAACCATCATTGCCGCTGCAACCAGTCAATATTGAGCAGCCTTTTGATCAATGGGTATTGGACATAATAGGTTAGATCATTCCTCACTCTTCTAAATATCATAGGTATATCCTTACAACAACTGATTATTTTACTAAATGGGTAGAAGCAGTTTCTCTTAAGACAGCTAATGCCGAGCATATCATCAAGTTCATAGATCAATTCATAATCACCAGGTTTCGTTTACCTTCTGATTTGATGTTTCATAATGCATCGTATTTTTCTGGTAATGCTATGACTGAATTTGCACTTGAAAGAGATTTGAAACTTAAATACTCTGCCAATTATTATCCAGAGGAGAATGGGTTAGCTGAATGTACAAATAAAAACTTAATCAGAATCATTAAGTGAACCATTGATGAAAATCACAAAATTGGCATAAGTTTTTAATATATGCTTTATGGGCAGATCAAATAACGCAGAAAGTTTCCATTAGCACTTCGCCCTTTAATTTATTTTATGGGAAAGAAGTGGTTCTTCCAACTCATCTAGCAATTCCTTCTTTGTCCTTAGTTCAATATATAGATGAAGCACCAACTTCTTCCTTACAATTAAGGCAGATGGAAATAATTAAGCCAGAAGAGCAACAAGAACAGGCCAAAATAACTCATGCTCATCACAAAGCATTATTAAAAGCTTCTTTTGATTCAAACATGATATCCAAAAAGGACTTTCAGATCGGAGATCTAGTTTTAAAATGGGACAAAGCTCATGAGGAAAAGGGGAAACATATGAAATTTCAACGAATGTGGCTTGGCCCTTACCAAATTGCAGAAATCATAGGTCCATCTACTTTTATGTTACAGGATTTAACATGAAAAAGAGAGTCTTTACCTGTTAACGGACAGATCCTCCAAAAATATTTTCCATAGGAGATCATTCTTCTATTTTGTAGATTAGTTTTCTTTATTTTCATAATAAAACCAGTTGTAAATGGTTACATTTGGAATTCACAAAAAAGATACAAATTCTCTTTTAGATTTTGTTTTTTCACTTGTATAAATAGAATTCTTCTAGAAAATTGATCATTATTATTAAAAGATACAGTTAAAGGCTTTAAACCTAGAAATGATTCTAGTTCCAACCTTATAAATTTTGATAAAAAGCGGCCTTTAGTGGGAAATTTTTTTATATCAGTCTAATGAAAGGTATCAATAACAAAATGAATATTCTCTGTAGAAAATTTCTTTCCAAAAACTCTACCATTGTCGTCCAAAGCTATCTTTAGGAAACAAAGACTTCCTCCCCACCTAGAAAATTACAATGTTCAGGGAATAATCCAACAATACACTTTAACTTAAAGAGTAAGAGGTCTCATCACGAGCCGACTTATCATGATCATAGATATTATAGCTTGCTGACTTTGCCAATACTGCATACCACAACAGGGCAATGACTCAAGAAGGGGTCTCATCACGAGCCAACTTATTTAGCAAAGTTATAAATCAAGTGAATGGCACTGTCATAAATTGGCTACCAAACCAAGACATTGTTCTTTAAGGATAAAAAGAAAATAAAAGCAATAAGTGTGGATATGGATTTCCCTTTGAAAATTGTATATTTCTCTAAGTAGGATACAGGATCATTGCTGGGTAACAAGTAACCCTTTTGAGGCTATAAACGCCTGCTGGAAGTAGAGGCTCTACCTACGACAAATGAGCATATTTAAAACTGATTTACAGAGAATTCTTTGCTTTTATCTTTATAAACTAAGTAGTGACTGATGTAGATACAAGGACTAACTTAAAGGATTAAACAATAAAATTTGAATATAGAAGAAACAAAATCTCATTGATAGATAAAAGAATAATGTACTTTTTCTTTCTATAATAAAGTTTGATTTTCTGAAAAATTTTCTGTTTTGAAAGTTTAGAAAATTCAAAAGAAAAGCAGAGATAACTGGTTCTTCCAAGTGAATCACCAATTGTTGTGGCCAGCAACAACCCCCCCTTCTTATTTAGTATTATCACTAATACTAAATAAGCAGAGACCCTTGGTCAAAAATTTAAACAATCGATTATTGCTTGTATTTCTTTTTTCAATAAAACTTGCTATCATAGACTTAGGAGAATACCCCTTGAAAAATATTTAAAGCTTAAGTTTTATGATAGAATAGAATAAATCATTATTTAAGAAATATCGCATCGCAAAAAGGTAATGAATACCTCCTTACAAGTGAAATTCTAAGATTGCGAGATCGCGATATGAAACTACGCACTAAAAGAGCATTCATCGCATCACATTCTTCAAATGTCATATGTTATGCTGAAAAATTTCAAAACCGCCGATATGTGATGCCACATATTGAAAATCGCGTTTTGCAGAAAAAACACATTAACAGAGATTTGTCATTTGCTACGCTCTAGCAATTTTGCGATATAGCGATTTTGCGATATTGTGATCCAGCGATTTTGCGATTCCACGATATTTTTGTATTGTGATATTGCAATTTCGCGAGATTTCGATCTGCGATACTGCGATCTACGATATTCCGAAGCAAATCGCAAATCGCCTTATCGCAGATATTTAAGGTTCATTGTACGAAAATTTTGTCCATAAATTGAGACTTGGTTATGCGCTTTAATGTTAATCAATGAATTGGTTGTCAATCATTAATGAAATATGGTTTCATTATGATCGAAGAGCTATTTCACGTAAGGTGGTATATTTTATACGTCTTTAGCATTTAAAAGCTTTCCCGTCACCTTTTTTATCATTATTCTCATCTCACTTGTAAACTGCAGGAGCGAAGAACTAAGAACTATACAAAGCAGTATTTAGGATATTATGGGAGAGAAAGACAAAGCTCTGAGTTCTAAAGACAAAGAAATGATGCCCTTGTATACAAACACCGCCTGTAACAAAGATGCTAGTATTACTACTTGGGAGGGCATGTACAATCTACTTGAGGAAGAGAACCCCAGATAATGGAGGTTGCAGCTACTACAGGCTCACATGGGTCTTCTGAGGCATATATTATAGAGCTAGCTTGCTCATTCTTGCACCGGATAGCGGTCAGGCCAAAAATTCTTCCATACACGGACATGGTTAAATGGGTACTCGACATCACTGATATAACAAACAGAAAATTTAAGACTCAGGGTCAAGAACTCATTGGTTCATTCACTCCACAAGATTTGAGACTCGTGTATCATTTACCAGAGCCACAGGCGACTTATAACAAACAGTTCATGGAGAAATTTGCTAAAGAAAATGAAAACTTGGTAGAAGGCACCAAGGACTAGTCAAGAAAGGACGAACCACTAAAAAAGGATAAACACGGTATGTATAGTACTGGTTCTCTCACCTCCCCGTATTGCTTTGCTGCTGCTATGCTCTGTAGGATTTTTGGAAAGCTAGACATTAATAAATTTTCATCTGAATGGCTACCATTATTGAATGTTGATGTTAATGCTACTGTTGGGGATTGGGCTAAGATATTATTTGAAAACTTAGCCATGACCATTTTGAATTACCGGTCTAAAAGAATTGTTTCTCAGAGAATTTATCCCCCTTTTTACTTATCTACTTATGTGATGGATTTGATTTGTTATATTTCCAAGTTTCCTTTAATGGGTTGGAAATGGATGACTCAAGACCCCTTACCCATTCATATTAATCACAAAGAATTGTGGGATTCCAAGTTCATTCCCTATTTTTACAAGATATGTCATGGAATCATGTTGCCCATGTACAAAATGTTATATGATAAAGATGCTCCTAGGTTTTCTCCTGAAGCAGAAGTAGACATACTACCTGTTGCGAAATGGTTTGGAGAAGAAATGTTTACATATGTTAGGGTATTTGGAAGTTTCTCTTCCCCTCATGTATTACCTTTGTATGTTCCTGATAAACTCATCGCATGAGAAATTACTTATCAAACTTGCAGAGAAGGAGGTTTGACTAAAGATTTGAAGGAAAAAAAGAAGGCTATTTGGCCACAATTTCCTGTGGCCTGTGGAGCCTTTTCACTATTTGATTTAGGCCATGCATTCAAAGAAGTAGACAACACGTTTGTTCAAATTTCCAAGAAGACCATTTGACCCTTATGATATTGCTAAAAATTTCACTACTACAGTAAAAATAAGAGTGTTTTCTGAAGAAGATGATCATTTTGATGACATGTTCCAAGAGAAAGGTACAATTAAAGAGGTTTTACATTCGGCCCAAATGTGGTTTCCTCCAACAGAATTTCAAGAGTTCAATATATAAAGGGAAAGGAGGTTAACTAGTATCCCTTTGGATAAATTACGCTTGGAACCCATAAGGGAACCAACTCCCAGTATTAGTCTCAGTGGAAGTTCAGGTACAGACAGATCTAAATCTAAGTCCGGGAGAGAAACGTCAGAACACTCTAAGAGGTTGGACAATGACCATGATAAAAGTGAAGGGTCAGTAAAGGATACTGCCCAGTCAAAGGAACTCTCACAGCAATAGGTTTTGACCTCTCCACAGCTAAATCTTCCCCCTCTCATCGTACAACAATCATCAGTCGGAACTGAGTTATATAAAGAATGGGAGACATTCAATGATTTAATCAATATTGAATGACAGAACACACAGACACCTGTGAGTAATGTATAGGCAACAAAATTTATAATCACAGGAATAACTAGCAATGTCTCAGAAATGGAACATATTCCCATTACCCCATCCTCTGAACTTATGCTCAAAATAGAGGAAATTCCTCCTCTTGATGTATTTTATATTCCACAACACAAGGTAGTGGTAAGAAGACAAAGAAAGAAAATGAAATTGGAAAGCTTGCTCTCTCATGATGCAGAGCAATTAGACATCCTATGGCAAGATCCTACTACTAATCCCACTGAAAATATCACTAAATTATCTTAGATCACAGGAGCATATGCCTCTACAGCCATTGATAAAGAATCTGAGGTACGGAAATTACAGAATGAGAAAGAAGATCAAGTACAAGTTTTGCAACAACAACTACAACAAGCCAACGCCAACAATGAAGCATAGAAACAACTTGAAAAATTACAGCAGGACTTCCAACAAATGCAGATAGGGTACCAGAACAGTTTGGCTGAAAAAAGAAAAACAGCTACAGGTTATGCAAGAGATGAACAAGGATGATCCCAAACTTACAGAATTTATCACAGTGTCCATTTCCTTAAATGATCAACTACTGCAGCAATAGGAAATATTATGCCAAAGAATATCATAGTGGAACTCTTATTATGAATTAAGTGATAAAATCACTAATCAAGTCGTAGACTGATGACATGATTATGATTTAACTGATAAAAGAGTTACTGACTATTTGGCTTGGCAAGAGACATAGGAGGGGAAAAGAGCAGGTGCACCAATAATCAATGACATTCACAAAGAAATTCTCTTTAACAATTGGGATGCACAAATCAAGAAAGCAGAGCAAGCGACAGAAGAAGCAGCCACAGTAGCAAACAATATTATTGATTGCATAAATGAAAATTTTCATAAGGAAAATCTGATCTCAGAAACCACTCTAGGGTATCTACCAAAAGCACAGCAACTGCAGATAGACTGGAGACAGAAGGCTCAAGAAAAAACAGAATCGATTAAAATATTAACTAAGTTAAATTGGGATTCTTACTGGGCTTGTTTGATAAAACCACACAGCCAGTGCATGACTCTCAAATGTATCATCAATTCTGCCGAGAAGATTGTGCTAGCTCTTTCTGATTCTGTTTTCACAGGACAGTTAAAGTCTGAAGTCGGCCAGCCTAATCTTCTCAAAAAAATGTTGAATGCTTGAAATTTCAAAGAAAAGATTCACAAGTAGTTAGTTCTTAAGTTTTAATTTTAGATTTAGTATTAATTTTTCTTTATTTTTGCCTAAAAATAAGGACGGTCATTTAAACTGTATCCTACATTTTTGCAATAAATTATTTTTAGATTTAGTTAGTAGTATTTAAACCCTTCTCATGCATTTAGAGAAGGGTCCTGAAATTTGTCAAAAACTTGTCCTCAGAACATGCACTTTTGCACCCTCCGAGGAGGTTTTGATGAATGAATGGAACATGATTTATTTATATCTGCGTTTAATATCTACTACTGATGTTGCACTTTTTTACTCTTAGTGGATGTTGGATTAAGAAGAGATAAGTCATTATTGCTTGAAGCTCATGAGTAGAACTAGTTATAAATGGTACTTTTATCTCTTAACTATTTATGCTTTTGTGTTAAAGTGATATTTATGTTCAGTTGTTTATATATTGATTCTTGAATTCTTGAGTTGTCATTTGGCACTTTTGTATGGTGATAGCTATTTATTTATGCTTAGTATATGAGTAGCTTTTTATGCGATATGTTTTTCACAACTGTTTCGTCTAACTTTTTATACGAAGTGGTTTATCTCAATTGAATTCTTTTCTTATAACAGTTGAATGATCTTTATTACCAATTGTTATTTGAAATCATTTTAGATCGCATAATGAAAATATTACATCCCGGGTTATTTTATAATTAGATATTTCTGTTTAATTAGAATACAACTTCATGTTATTAGATTAGAGTTACAATAAAAGCATTTCACTTAGGAACTTTTATAAAGGAAATATCAATTCTCATCACACACACACACATATTGGGTAACTGGTTCGATTATCCCCAGTTGGACCCACTATACCATACAGAAAAGGAGCTACCAACCAAGGTCTGAACTGGGTGGGTATCCCCCTTGTTGTAGACCCCATTTTCGGGGCTTCAACATATTTGGCGCTAGAAGGAGGGCCCCGAACTATGAATGGAAAGTAAGTCAAAATATAAATACCATTCTGAGAGTAAATCGCCCTCTCCATCTCCCCCAACTTCCCCATCGCACTTAGAATCTTTAAATATAGAGCCCGAAGTCGAAAGAACAAAAACCACTGCCACAAACCCTGAATTTTAAGAAGAATCTGCTATTGAACCTCCTAAATTTGAATCTTTGATTCATAAACTTTAGCAATTTTCAATATCACCTCAAAGATCTTATAAATCTCAAGGTAGTGTGACTTCACAATATAACCCTGCTCATCCTCTTACCAGATTACAGAGCGAAAAATTTGGTGTTCAGCTAACTGAGTTACCTCTACCTACAAGGAAGAGAGCAAGGAAATCACCTAAAGAGTCTGATAGCGAGACTCTTTCATCATCATCATCATCCATCTCAATCTCTTCATCACGAAGTCAACCATCCACCCCTTCACTTCAGACTATTTTCCATCATTCCACTGGAACTTCCACATCTCCTTCTCAAACATATGGAATCGTAATATCCGCATCTTCCCAACCGCAGGGATCATCTTCTGCAATTTCCTCTGTTGGTGGTTAAGTGATGGCCCAATCTCTATGGAATAAAAAAGGGCAGTCTTAATGCCTGCGCCCTTGAGTCAAATACCGACCCATCCTAAAAAATGGCAGCCTAAATTTAATATTGAATCAGGCATGCTAGCATAAGAACATATCAATAACTTTATGTTGTCCATAAATCTCAATGGAGATACTAATGAAGATGTTGTCATCCGAAGTTTTCCCTATACTCTGCAACGAGCAGTTGGATCATGGTATTTCTCATTACCATCTGGATCTATCACTAGTTGGGATATCTTCCAGGATAAATTTTTGACTAATTTCGGTGATGAGAGGTCTACAGCGACAATGATTAATGACCTACCTAATCTTAGGGCTGAGTCAAAAGAACCTATTAAGGATTTTAATTCACGTTTCAATAAATTGTTAAATAATATTCCTACTGCTTCCAAGCCTAGCGAAGAAGTGCGAAGTGAAAGGTACATCTCTGCTTTACCATCAAACATAGCAATCTTCGTTGATAGGGCTAACAAAACAACTTTAGCTGACAATATGAAGGAAGCAATAGCAGTAGAGAAATGTATTATTTCTCTAGAGAAGAAAAATGTTATAGAAGAACGAAAATCCAAGAAGGTTACTTTTAAGAAAGACCCGAAGAAAAAACAATCGAAAGATCCATTTGATTTAGAAGGATTGAAAAAAGTTCTAAAAACCATGTCCAATGAAATGGTTGACATTCAGAAACAAGTGGCAGAAACATCATCTAAAAATTCTTTCAAGCCTTATAGAAGAAACCCTTCAACTGATTCAAAGCCGCCAAATGCTATTACAAGTGCTCAATCAGAAGAAGAAGAAGAGGAGATTGCTACTGAAGAAACTACCGATGAAGAAGAATTTGTAGAGGTACAAGGTATGTGGGATTTCATCCTCCCAGATGAAGAAGATCAAGAGGCATCCCCGGTTAGCACTCGAAGTAAAAATCAACTTGATCCTCCTCAACCTACTCCTAAGCAAAAGAGTGCAAGTTAAATGACTAAGGATAAAGTTGCAGCCAAGAAAAAAACATCTAAGCGACTCAAACCAGCCCAATCCAAAGAGATTCATCAACTCCATGAAAAACGCTGATCGTTTCGGATGAAATGGAGTATAATATCATAGAAGACATGAAGAAGACTAGGGCTAACATCACTTTTTATGAATTGAGCAAGTTAAAACACCAGCAAAAGGTACTTTTGAAATAATTACATGCTATACCATAAAAACCTTTGCCCGATCCTGTAATCTCTCAAGCTTCCCATGAGATGGGAAGACCTCCAACTAATGTGATTAGTAAAGTTGATCTAGAAAATATCTCTTTAATTGGAGGAAGGTAGAGATATCATACTCCCCCATTTCTTCTTACTTATGAAGTTTTCAATAAAAATTTTCATATTTTCTTAGTGGACTCTGGAGCTTCATCTAATATTTTACCAAAATCAATAGGTGCAAAGTTGAACATTCCACCGCAAAAATCTGTTGTGCGCATAGTTCAGCTAGATCGATCGCAAGTTGAAGTGATCGGAGAATTAAATCAAGTTACCATAAGGCTATCATCTAATCCAAAGGTATGTCAAATTATCGACATTTTAGTTGCAGATATTCCATAATTTTATGGCTTAATTCTTAGCAGAGATTGGTCAGAAAAACTTCATGGATACTTTGCAACTGATTGGTCGCACATGTGGCTTCCTTACAATGGTAAACCAAATCAGATAAAGGTTGAGTGAGAAAAACATCAAAAATACATTGTAACAGAACTGGAAGGAGAAAATGAACCGGTAGCATACAATAATAACATCATTGGAAACTACTCAGTTGATTCTTTCTTAGGAAATTTTAATGCTCATACTTCACCTTACTTATAACATTTTGTTTCATCTCAAATAGAAATTTTTTCTCAAACAGATAGTTCTAAATGCATTAATTTTATAGATACTCCTGTAAATAAATCTTTATTTTCGAAGTTATTTTTTTATGGTTCGAAGTCTAATAAAGGAGCAGGAGCAGGATGCGTGTTGATTAGTCCAGAGGGAAACAAAATTATGCTAACTTGCAGACTCGAGTTTGATTGCACTAATAATACCGCAGAATAAGAGGCTTTAGTCCAAGGATTATACAAAGCAATTAGATTAGACATCAAATATCTACAAGTTTTCAGAGATTTTGAAACTGTAATCAGACGGGTACGCAATACTATACATTGTTTATCAAGTCATTTAAATAATTATCAATCTTTAGTTCAAGATATGACTAAACATTTTATAGCATTTAATATTTCATCAATTCCCAAACTCTAGAATGCTAGTGCAGACCTCCTAGCTAACGTAGCTTCCAAGCTCATTCCTTCATAAGACTATAGCCCTGATCAATTTTCAATCAAATTAATCTTTAGACCCTCAATTCCTGATAACATTAAAAATTGGAGGACTTTCAACGATGATTCTGATATTGTAATTTTCCTCACATCTGAAGGATCTTACACCAATCAGATAATTGACAAGGACCAACATGATAGAAAATTGCAACAAGATAGCACTAATAATGCTATGCCAAAGTCAGTAGTCAAGTTAGAAGACCTTTATGATTTAAAAGATCGATTCAAAAGATCTACCAATTCGAAACTGCAAAGTTCAACTTTGAATTATGAATTAGTCAATCTAGGAACTGATGCCAAACCACAAAATATCAACCTAGGCATTGGCCTAAGTCTTGAAGAAAAATTAGCATATGTTCGTCTTTTGAAACAATACAAAAGTGTCTTTGCTTGGAACTACGATGAAATCAAAACTTATGACACTTCTATTATCCAACATACTATTTCAATGATAAACGATGAAAAACCTGTCCAACAAAAGCTGAGAAAGATCCATCCGAATCTAGAAAATCAGATCAAATCTGAACTCAATAAGTTATTGAAAGCCAAGATTATTTTTCCCATTCGACATTCTAAATGGGTTTTCAATATGGTTCCCATTAGAAAGAAGAACAGAGACATTAGAATTTGCATTGACTTTCGAAATCTTAACAAAGCCTGCCAAAAAGATAATTTTCCTTTGCCTCCTATGGAGCAAATATTGCAAGCATTTGCAGGATTAGAATTAATGTCCTTCTTAGATGGTTTCTCTTGCTACAACCAAGTGTTGGTCTATCCTGATGATCAATTGAAAACCACATTCAGAACCAAATGGGGCACTTACACATATCAAAAGATGCCTTTTGTTCTGATCAACGCTGGTGCCACATTTCAGAGAGCCATGGACATTACTTTCAAGGGATTAGTTAACAAATCAGTGGTAATTTACTTGGATGATATAACTATATATTCCAAGAAACGAGCCAATCATCTTAGAGATTTAATACAGATCTTCCAACGTTGTCAAAGGTATGGAATTTCACTTAACCCAAAAAAATGCTTTTTTGCATTAAGTGAAGGAAAACTTATTGGATTCATAGTGTCAAAATCTGGAATTCATATTGATCCTGAAAGGATCAAGGAGATTTCCGAAATACCCCTACCTCACAACAAGAAATCTATGCAATCTTTCCTTGGCTAGATTAATTTTGTAAAGAGATTTGTGCCAGATTTTTCAATAATTGTATCTCCTTTACAAACAATGATTAAAAAGAACTCAAACTTCAAATGGGGCCAAGACGAATATGAGGCATTCAATCTAATCAAACAAGCAATTGTTAATGCTCCATCTTTAGCAACTCCAAATTTTTCCGATCCTTTTATTCTATATACATTTGCCTCTGATAAATCATATGTTGCGATACTAACTTAAGAAAATCAAGACAAGGCAGAAGCCCCAATTGTTTTTTTAGTTTAAATTTACAAGGGGCTGAGTTGAATTCTTCAGATGTAGAGAAACAAGCTTATGCTGTTTTCAAAGAAATTAAATATTTCAGACCCTTTCTACTTAAAACCCATACAAAAATCATAGTACCGTTTTCAGCAGTAAGAAATCTCTTAGTACAGAAATATGTGGGTGAGAAAAGAGCCAATTGGGTTACTGCCTTACAAGAATATGATATAGAAATAAAACTAGCAAGTATTGTAAGAGGTCAAGGCTTGTGCAAAATACTAGCTGGAGCATCGTTTTTTTCTGAAAAGCTATCTGCAGAGATACAAATGTATGAGGTAAGCCTAAACGATGTTGAATCATTATATGATGATATCATATTCTATCTAAAGAATGGATATGCTCCTCCAAATCTCAATTACACCAAGAAAAGAGCTCTAAGGTTGAAGGCTAAACAATATTAGCTCATGAATGATGTTCTTTTTAGAATGAATTATGATTCTGTTCTCCTTAGATGTCTTAAGAAATCTGAAGCTGAAAAAGTCTTGCAGGAACTCAATGATGGGCCAGCAGGTGGACTATATGATGGAGATGCTACTGCACATAAAATCCTCCACGCAGGCTATTACTGACCCACACTATTCAAAGACTCACATAGCTACGTAATGAAATGTCAAGTTTTTCAAACCACTGCTGGAAGACAAAAGAAACCATCATTGCCACTGCAACTAGTCAACATTGAGTAGCCTTTTGATCAATGGGGATTAGACATAATAGGTGAGACCCTTCCTCACTCTTCTAAATAGCATAGGTATATCCTTACAACAACTAATTATTTTACTAAATGGGTAGAAGCAGTTCCTCTTCAGACAGCTAACGCCGAGCATATCATCGAGTTCATAGATCAGTTCATAATCACCAGGTTTGGTTTACCTTCTACTTTGATGTTTGATAATGCATCGTATTTTTCTGGTAATGCTATGAATGAATTTGCACTCGAAAGAGGTTTCACACTTAAATACTCTGCCAATTATTATCCACAGGAGAATGGGTTAACTAAATCTACAAATAAAAACTTAATCAGAATCATTAAGCGAACCATTGATCAAAATCACAAAAATTGGCATAAGTCTTTAATATATGCTTTATGGGCAGATCGAATAACGCAAAAAGCTTCCATTGGCACTCCTCCCTTTAATTTAGTTTATGGGAAAGAAGCGGTTCTTCCAACTCATCTAGCAATTCCTTCTTTGGCCTTAGTTCAATATATTGATGAAGCACCAACTTCTTCCTTACAATTAAGGCAGCTGGAAATAATTAAGCCAGAAGAGCAACGAGAACAGGCCAAAATAACTCATGCTCATCACCAAGCATTAATAAAAGCTTCTTTTGATTCAAACATGATATCCAGAAAAGAATTTCATATCGGAGATCTAGTTTTAAAATGGGACAAATCTCACGAGGAAAAAGGGAAACATATGAAATTTCAACGAATGTGGCTTGGTCGTTTCCAAATCGCAGAAATCATAGGTCCATCTAATTTTATGTTACAGGATCTAACAGGAAAATGAGAGTCTTTACATGTTAACGGATATATCCTCAAAAAATATTTTCCATAGGAGATCATTCTTCTATTTTGTAGATTAGTTTTCTTTATTTTCATAATAAAACCAGTTTTAAATGGTTACATTTGGAATTCACGAAAAAGATACAAATTCTCTTTTACATTTTGTTTTTTCACTTGTATAAATAGAATTATTCTAGAAAACTGATCATTATTATTAAAAGATATAGTTAAAGGCTTTAAACCTAGAAATGATTTTAGTTTCAACCTTGTAAATTTTGATAAAAAAAGACCTTTAGTGGGAAATTGTTTTATATCAGTCTAATGAAAGGTATCAATAAAAAACTGAAGATTATTTGTAGAAAAATTCTTTCGAAAAACTCTACCATTGTCGTCCAGAGCTATCTTAAGGAAACAATGACTTCCTCCCCACCTAGAAAATTACAATGTTCAGGGAATAATCCAACGATACACTTTAACTTAAAGAGTAAGAGGTCTCATCACGAGCCGAATTATCATGATCATAGATATTATAGCTTGCTAACTTTGCCAATATTGCATACCACAACAGGGCAATGACTCAAGATTGTTGCTATCAAAAGTTAAGGGGTCTCATCATGATCCAGCTTGTTCAGCAAAGTTATAAATCAAGTGAATGGCACTGTCATAAATTGGCTACCAAACCAAGACATTGTTATTTAAGGATAAAAAGAAAATAAAATAAATAAGTGTGGATATGGATTTCCCTTTGAAAATTGTAAGTAGGATACAGGATCATTGCTGGGTAACAGGTAACCCTGTCGAGGCTATAAACGCCTGCTGGCAGCAGAGGCTCTACCTATGACAAATGAGCATATTTAAAATTGATTTACAGAGAAGTCTTTCTTTTTATCTTTATAAACTAAGTAGTGACTGATGTAGATACAAGGACTAACTTAAAGGAGTAAACAATCAAATTTGAATATAGAAGAAACAAAATATCATTGATAGATAAAAGCATAATGTACTTTGTCTTTCTATAATAAAGTTTGATTTTCTGAAAAATTTTATATTTTGAAAGTTTAGAAAATTCAAAAGAAAAGCAGAGATAACTGGTTCTTCCGAGTGAATCGCCAATTGTTGTGGCCAGCAATAACCCCCCCTTTTTATTTAGTATTATCACTAATACTAAATAAGTGGGGACCCTTCGTCAAAAATTTAAAAAATCGATTAGTGCTTGTATTTCCTTTTTCAATAAAACTTACTATCATAGACTTCGGAGAATACCCCTTCAAAAATATTTAAAGCTTAAGTTTTATGATAGGATAGAATAAAATCATTCTTTTAGAAATATCGCATCGCAAAAAGGAAATGAATAGCTCCTTACAAGTGAAATTATAAGATTGCGAGATCGCGATACGAAACTACGCACTAAAAGAACTTTCATCGCATCGCATGCTTCAAGTGTCATATGTTATGCTGAAAAATCTCAAAATCGTTGATATGTGATGGAACATATCGCAAATCATGTTTCGTAGAAAAAACACAATAACAGAGATTTGTCATTTGCTACGCTCTAGTGACTTTGTGACATAGCGATTTTGCGATTTTGCGATCCACGATTTTGTGATTCTGCGATATTGCGGTATTATGATATTGAAATTTCACGAGATTGCGATCTGCAATACTGCGATCTACAATGTTACGAAGCAAATCACAGATCGCCTTATTGCAGATATTTAAGGTTCATTGTACGAAATTTTTTTCCATAAATCGAGACTTGGTTATGCGTTTTAATGTTAATCAATGAATTGGTTGTCAATCATTAATGAAATATGGTTTCGTTCTGATCGAAGAGCTATTTCACGTAAGGTGGTATATTTTATACGTCTTTAGCATTTAAAAGATTTCCCGTCACCTTTTTTATCATTATTCTCATCTCACTTGTAAACTACAAGACCGAAGAACTAAGAACTATACAAAGCAGTATTCAGGATATTATGGGAATGAAAGACAAAGCTCTGAGTTCTGAAGACAAAGAAATGATGCCCTTGTATACAGACATCTTTTGTAACAAAGATGCTGGTATTACTACTTGGGAGGGCATGTACAATCTACTTGAGGAAGAGAACCCCAGAGTAATGGAGGTTACAGCTACAGCAAGCTCACATGGGTCTTCTGAGGCATCTATTACAGAGCTAGCTTGCTCATTCTTGCACCGGATAGCGGCGATGCCCAAAATTATTCCACTCACAGACATGGTTAAATGGGTACTTGACAGTACTAATATTACAAACAGGCAGTTTAAGACTCAGGGTCAAGAACTCATTGATTCCTTCACTCCACAAGATTTGAGACTCCTATATCATTTACCGGAGCCACAGGCGACTTATAACAAATAGTTCATGGAGAAATTTGCTAAAGAAAATGAAAACCTGGCAGAATGCACGAAGGACTGGTCAAGGAGGGATGAACCACTAAAAAATGATAAACACAGTATGTATAGTACTAGTTCTCTCACCTCCCCGTATTGCTTTGCTGTTGCAATGCTTTGTAGGCTTTTTGGAAAGCCAGACATTAATAAATTTTCATCTGAATGGCTACCATTATTGAATGATGTTGTTAATGCTACTATTGTGGATTGGGCTAAGATATTATCTGACAACTTAGCCACGACCATTTTTAATTACAGGTCTAAAAGAATTGTTTCTCAGAGAATTTATCCCCATTTTTACTTATCTACTTATGTGATGGATTCAATTTTTTATATTTCCAAGTTTCCTTTAATGGGTTGGAAATGGACGACTCAAGACCCCTTACCCATTCATATTTATCACAAATAATTGTGGGATTCCAATTTCATTCCCTATTTTTACAAGATATGTCATGGAATCATGTTGCCTCTGTACAAAATGTTATATGATAAAGACGCTCCTAGGTTTTCTCCTGAAGCAGAAGTAGACATACTTCCTGTTGCGAGATGGTTTGGAGAAGAACTGTTTAGATATGTTAGGGTATTTCGAAGTTTGGCTTCCCCTCATGTCTTACCTTTGTATGTTCCTGATAAACTCATGGCACGAGAAATTTCTTATCAAACCTGCAGAGAAGGAGGTTTGACTAAAGATTTGAAGGACAAAAAGAAGGCTATTTCGCCATAATTTCCTATGGCCTGTGGATCCTTTTCACTATTTGATGTAGGCCATGCATTCAAAGAAGTAAACAACATTACATGTTTACATTTTTTTAAATTTCCAAGAAGAGCATTCGACCCTTATGATATTGCTAAAAATTTCACTACTACAGTCAAAATAAGAGTGTTTTCTAAAGAAGATAATCCTTTTGATGACATGTTCCAAGAGAAAGGTACACTTAGAGAGGTTCTACATTCGGCCCAAATGTGGTTTCCTCCTGTAGAATTTCAAGAGTTCAAGATATACAGGGAAAGGAGGTTAACTAGTATCCTTTTGGATAAATTACGCTTGGAACCCATAAGGGAACCAATTCCAAGTATTAGTCTCAGTGGAAGTTCAGGTACAGACAGATCTAAATCTAAGTCTGGGAGAGAAACGTCAGAACACTCTAAGAGGTCGGACAATGGCCATGATAAAAGTGAAGGGTTATTAAGGGATACTGCCCAGTCAAAGGAGTTGTCACAGCAATAGGTTTTGACCTCTCCACAGCTAAATCTTCCTCCTCTCATAGTACATAAATCATTAGTCAGAACTGAGTTAGATAAAGAATGGGAGACATTCAATTATTTAATCAATATTGAAGGACAGAACACATAGAAATCTGTGATTAATGTACAAGCAACAAAAGATATAATCACAGGAATAACTACCAATGTCTCAGAAATGGAACATATTCCCATTACCCCATCCTCTGAACTTATGCTCAAAATAGAGGAAATTCTTCCTCTTGATGTATTTTATAGTCCACAACACAAGGAAGTGGTAACAAGACAAAGAAAGAAAAGGAAATTGGAAAATGTGCTCTCTCATGATGCAGAGCAATTAGACATCCTATGGGAAGATCCTACTACTGATCCCACTGAAAATCTCACTAAATTATCTCAGATCACAGGATCATATGCCTCTGCAGCCATTGCTAAAGCATATGAGGTATGGCAATTATTGAATGAGAAAGAAGATCAAGTATAGGTTTCTCAACAACAACTGCAACAAGCCAACGCCAACAATGAAGCACAAAAACAACTTGAAAAATTACAGTAGGACTTCCAACAAATGCAGATAGGGTATCAGAAGAGTTTGGCTGAAAAAGAAAAATAGCTACAGGTTATGCAAGAGATGCACAAGGATGAACCCAAGCTTACATAATTTATTACAGAGTCCATTTCCATAAATGATCAACTACTGCAACAACATGAAATATTATGCCAAATAATATCACAGTGGAACTCTTATTGTGAAGTAAGTCATAAAATCACTAATCAAGTCGTAGAATTACAACATGATTATGATTTAACTGATAAAAGAATTACTGAATATCTGGCTTGGCAAGAGACAGAGGAGGGGAAAAGAGCAGGTGCACCAATAATCAATGACAATCACAAAGAATGCTCTTTAACAATTGGGATGCACAAATCAGGAAAGCAGAGCAAGCGGCAGAAGAAGCAGCCACATCAGCAAAAAAATTTATTGATTTCATAAATGAAAATTTGCAGAAGGAAAATTTGATCTCAGAAACCACTCCAGGGTATCTACCGAAAGCACAGCAACTGCAAACAGACTAGAGACAGAAGGCTCAAGAAAAGGAAAAATCGATTAAAAGATTAACTAAGTTAAATTGGGATTCTTACTGGGCGTGTTTGATAAAACCACACAGCCAGTGCATGACTCTCAAATGTATCATCAATTCTGCCAAGAATATTGTGCCATCTCTTGCCGATTCCATTTTCACAGGACAGTTAAAGTCTGAAGTCGGCCAGCCTACTCTTCTCAAACAAATGTTGAATGCTTGCAATTTCAAAGAAAATATTCACAAGTAGTTAGTTGTTAAGTTTTACTTTTAGATTTAGTATTAATTTTGCTTTATTTTTGCCTAGAAATAAGGACGGTCATTTAAACCGTATCCTAAATTTTTGTAATAAATTATTTTTAGATTTAGTTAGTAGTATTTAAACCCTTCTCATGCATTTAGAGAAGGGTCTTGAAATTTGTCAAAAAATTGTCCTCAGAACATGCACTTTTGCACCCTCCGAGGAGGTTTTGATGAATGAATAGAACATGATTTATTGATATCTGCGTTTAATATCTACTACTGATGTTGCATTTTTGTACTCTTAGTGCATGTTGGATTAAGAAAAGATAAGTCATTATTGCTTGAAACTCATGAGTAGAACTAGTTATAAATGGTACTTTTATCTCTTAACTATTTCTGCCTTTGTGTTAAAGTGATAGTTATGTTCATTTGTTTATATATTGATGCTTGAATGCTTGAGTTATCATTTGGAACTTTTGTAAGGTGATAGCTATTTATTTATGCTTAATATATGAGTAGCTTATTATGCGATATGTTTTTCACAACTGTTTCGTCTAACTTTTTATACGAAGTGGTTTATTTCAATTGAATTTTTTTCTTATAACAATTGAATGATATTTATTACCAATTTTTATTTGAAATCATTCTAGATCGCATAACAAAAATATTACATCCCGGGTTAGTTTAGAATTAGATATTTCTATTTAATTAGAATACAATTGCATGTTATTAGATTAGAGTTAGAATAAAAGCATTTCACGTAGGAACTTTTATAAAGGAAATATCAATTCTCAACACACAGACACACATATTGGGAAACTGTTCCCATTATCCTCAGTCGAACCCACTATACCAAGCAGCGACAATAGCAAACAGCAGAAGCAGCCACAGAAGCAAACAATATTATTGATTTCATATATGAAAATTTGCATAAGGAAAATATGATCTCAGAAACCACTCCAGGGTATCTACCGAAAGCACAGCAACTGCAGACAGACTAGAGACAGAAGGCTCAAGAAAAATCATAATCTTTTAAAAGATTAACTAAGTTAAATTGGGATTCTTACTGGGTGTGTTTGATAAAACCACACAACCAGTGCATGCTCTCAAATGTATCATCAATTCTACCGAGAAGATTGTGCCAGCTCTTGTCGATTCAGTTTTCACAGGACAGTTAAAGTCTGAAGTCAGCGAGCCTACTCTTCTCAAAAAAATGCTGAATGCTTGCAATTTCAAAGAAAATATTCACAAGTAGTTAGTTGTTAAGTTTTAATTTTATATTTAGTATTAATTTTTATTTATTTTTGCCTAAAAATAAGGACAGTCATTTAAACCGTATCCTACAATTTTTTAATTTTTTTTTAGATTTAGTTAGTAGTATCTAAATCCTTCTCATGCATTTAGAGAAGGGTCCTGAAATTTGTCAAAAACTTGTCCTCAGAACATGCACTTTTTCACCCTCCGAGGAGGTTTTGATGAATGAATGGAACAGGATTTATTGATATCTGCGTTTAATATCTACTACTGATGTTGCATTTTTGTACTCTTAGTGCATGTTGGATTAAGAAGAGATAAGTCATTATTGCTTGAAGCTCATGAGTAGAACTAGTTAGAAATGGTACTTTTATCTCTTAACTATTTCTGCTTTTGTGTTAAAGTGATATTTATGTTCAGTTGTTTATATATTGATGCTTTAATGCTTGAGTTATCATTTGGCACTTTTGTATGGTGATAGCTATTTATCTATGCTTAATATATGAGCAGCTTATTATGTGATATGTTTTTCACAACTGTTTCGTCTAACTTTTTATATGAAGTGGTTTATCTCAATTGAATTCTTTTCTTATAACTGTTGAATGATCTTTATTACCAATTGTTATTTTAAATCATTTTAGATCGCATAACGAAAAGATTACATCTCGGGTTAGTTTAGAATTAGATATTTCTGTTTAATTAGAATACAATTTTATGCTATTAGATTAGAGTTAAAATAAAATCATTTCACTTAGGAACTTTTATAAAGGAAATATCAATTCTCAACACACATACACACATATTGGGAAACTGGTCCCATTATCCCCAGTCGGACCCACTATACCAAACGGAAAAGGGGCTACCAACCAAGGTCCGGACTGGGTGGGTATCCCCCTTGTTGTAGACCCGATTTTCAGGGCTTCAACATATTTGGCGCTAGAAGGACGGCCCCGAACTATGAATGGCAAGTAATTCAAAATATAAATACCATTCTGAGAATAAATCTCCCTCACCATCTCCCCCGACTTCCCCATCGCACTTAGAATCTTTAAATCTAGAGCCCGAAGTCGAAAGAACAACAACCACTGCCACAAACCCTGAATTTTCAGAAGAATCTGCTATTGAACCTCTTGAAGTTGAATCTTTGATTCATAAACTTCAGCGATTTTCAATATCACCTCAAAGATCTGATAAATCTCAAGGCAGCGTGACTTCGCAATATAACCCTGCTCATCCTCTTACCAGATTACAGAGCAAAAAATTTGGTGTTCAACCAACTGAGTTACCTCTACCTACAAGGAAGAGAGCAAAGAAATCACCTAAAGAGTCTGACAGCAAGACTCTTTCATCATCATCATCCATCTCAATCTCTTCACTGCGAAGTCAACCATCCACCCCTTCACTTCAGACTATTGTCCGTCAGTCCACTGGAACTTCCACATCTCCTTCTCAAACATCTGGAATCGTAATATCCTCATCTTCCCAACCGCAGGGATCATATTTTGCGCTTTCCTCTGTTGGTGGTTCAGTGATGGCCCAATCTCCATGGAATAACCCAGGGGAAATCTTAATGCCTGCGCCCTTGAGCCAATACCAGCCCATCCTGAAAAATGGTTGTCTAAGTTTAATCCTAATGTAGGCATGCTAGCAGAAGAATATATCAATAAATTTATTTCGTCCATAAATTTCAATGGAGTTACTAATGAATTGAGCAAGTTAAAACACCAGCAAAAGACACTTTTGAAAGAATTACATGCTATACCAGAAAAACCTTTGCCCAATCCTGTAATCTGTCAAGCTTCCCATGAGATGGGAAGACCTCCAACTAATGTGATTAGTAAAGTTGATCTAGAAAATATCTCTTTAATTTGTGGAAGGTTGAGATCTCATACTCCCCCATTTCTTCTTACTTATGAAGTTTTCAATAAAAAATTTCATAATTACTTAGTGGATTCTGGATCTTCATCTAATATTTTACCAAAATCAATATGTGCAAAGTTGAACATTCAACCGCAAAAATTTGTTGTGCGCATAGTTCAGCTAGATCGATCGCAAGTTGAAGTGATCAACAAATTAAATCAAGTTACCATAAGGCTGTCATCTAATCTAAAGGTATGTCAAGTTATTGACATTTTAGTTGCAGATATTCCAGAATTTTATAGCTTAATTCTTAGTAGAGATTGGTCTGAAAAACTTCATGGATACTTTGCAACTGATTGGTCGCACATGTGGCTTGCTTCCAATGGTAAACCAAATCAGATAAAGGTTGAGCAAGAAAAGCATCAGAAATACATAGTAACAAAACTGGAAGGAGAAAATGAACCGGTAGCATAAAACAATAACATCATTGGAAACTACTCAGTTGATTCTTTCTTAGGAAATTTTAATGCTCATACTTCAAATTACTTAGAACATTCTGTTTTATCACAAATAGAATTTTTTTCTCAAACAGATAGCTTTAAATGCATTAATTTTATAGATACTCCTATAAATAAATCTTTATTTTGGAAGTTATTTTTTGATGGTTCTAAGTCTAATGAAGGAGCAGGAGCAGGATGCGTGTTGATTAGTCCAGAGGGAAACAAAATTATGCTAACTTGCAGACTCAAGTTCGATTGCACTAATAATACCGCAGAATACGAGGCTTTAGTCCAAGGATTATACAAAGCAATTGGATTAGACATCAAATATCTACAACTTTTCAGAGATTCTGAAATTGTAATCAGACAGGTACACATACTATACATTGTTTATCAGGTCATTTAAAGCATTATCAATCTTTAGTTCAAGATCTGACTGAAAATTTTATAGCATTTAATTTTTCATCGATTCCCAGACTCCAGAATGCTAGTTCAGACCTCCTAGCTAACATAGCTTCCAATCTCATTCCTTTAGAATACTATAGCCCTAATCGACTTTCAATTGAATTAATCTTTAGACCCTCAATTCCTGATAACATTAATAATTGGAGGATTTTCAACGATGATTCCGATATCGTAATTTTCCTCACATCTAAAGGATCTTACACCAATCATATAATTGATGAGGACCAACATGACAGACAATTGCAACAAGATAGCACTAATAATGCTATGCCAAAGTAAGTAGTCAAGTTAGAAGACCTTTATGATTTAAAAGATCGATTCAAAAGATCTACCAATTCAAAACTGCAAAGTTCAACATTGAATTATTAATTAGTAAATCTAGGAACTGATGCCAAACCATAGAATATCAACCTAGGCCTTGGCCTAACTCTTGAAGAAAAATTAGCATATGTTCATCTTTTGAAACAATACAAAAGTTTCTTTGCTTGGAACTACGATGAACTCAAAACTTATGACAATTCTATCATCCAACATACTATCCCAATGATAAACGATGAAAAACCTATCCAACAAAAGCTGAGAAAGATCCATCCCAATCTAGAAAATCAGATCAAATCTGAACTCAATAAGTTATTGAAAGCCAAGATTATTTTTCCCATTTACATTCTAAATGGGTTTCCAATATGGTTCCCATTAGAAAGAAGAATGGAGACATTAGAATTTTCATTGACTTTCGAAATCTTAACAAAGCCTACCAAAAAGATAATTTTCCTTTGCTTCCTATGGAGAAAATATTGCAGGCAGTTGCAGGATCATAATTAATGTCCTTCTTATATGGTTTCTCTAGCTACAACCAAGTGTTGGTCCATCCTGATGATCAATTGAAAACCACATTCAGAACCAAATGGGGCACTTACGCATATCAAAAGATGCCTTTTGGTCTGATCAACGTTGGTGCCACATTTCAAAGAGCCATGGACATCGCTTTCAGGGGATTAGTTAACAAATCAGTGGTAATTTACTTGGATGATATAACTATATATTCCAACAAATGAGGCAATCATCTTAGAGATTTAAAGCAGATCTTCCAATGTTTTCAAAGGTATGGAATTTCACTTAACCCAAAAAAATCCTTGTTTGCATTAAGTGAAGGAAAACTTCTTGGATTCATAGTGTCAAAATCTAGAATTCATATTGATCCTAACAGAATCAAGGATATTTCCGAAATACCCCTACCTCACAACAAGAAAGCTATGCAATCTTTCCTTGGCCATATTAATTTTGTAAAGAGATTTGTGCCATATTTTTCGAGAATTGTATCTCCTTTAGAAACAGTGATTAAAAATAACTCAAACTTTAAATGGGGCCAAGACGAATATGAGGCATTCAATCTGAGCAAACAAGCAATTGTTAATGCTCCATCTTTAGAAACTCCAAATTTTTCCAATCCTTTTATTCTATATACATTTTCCTCTGATAAATCATATGCTGGGATACTGACTCAAGCAAATCAAGACAAGACAGAAGCCCCAATTGTTTTTTCTATTTCATGTTTACAAGGGGCTGAGTTGAATTATTCAGATGTAGAGAAACAATCTTATGATGTTTTCAAAGCAATTAAATATTTCAGACCCTTTCTACTTAAAACTCATACAAAAATCATAGTACTGTTTCCAACGGTAAGAAATCTCTTTGTACAGAAAGATGTGGGTGAGAAAAGATCCAATTGGGTTACTACCTTACAAGAATATGATATAGAAATCAAACCAGCAAGTATTGTAAAAGGTCAAGGCTTCTGCAAAATACTATCTGGAGCATCGCTTTTTTTCTGAAAATTTATCTACAGAGATACAAATGTATGAGGTAAGCCTAAACGATGTTGAATCATTATATGCTGATATCATATTTTATCTAAAGAATGGATATGCTCCTAAAAATCTCAATTACACTAAGAAAATCGCTCTAAGGTTGAAGGCTAAACAATATCAGCTCGTGAATGATGTTCTTTTTAGAATGAATTATGATTCCGTTCTCCTGAGATGTCTTGAGAAATCTGAAGCTAAAAAATTCTTGCAGGAACTCCATGATGGGCCAGCAGGCGGACATTACACTGGAGATGCTACTACACATAAAATCCTCTGCGCATGCTATTACTGGCCCACAGTATTCAAAGACTCACATAGCTACGTAAGGAAATGTCAAGTTTGTCAAACCGCAGCTGGAAGACAAAAGAAACCATCATTTCTGCTGCAACCAGTCAACATTGAGCAGCGTTTTGATCAATGGGGATTGGACATAATAGGTGAGATCGTTCCTTACTCTTCTAAACAGCATAGGTATATCCTTACAGCAACTGATTATTTTACTAAATGGGTAGAAGCAGTTCCTCTTAAGACAGCTAATGTCGAGCATATCATCGAGTTCATAGATCAGTTCATAATCACCAGGTTTGGTTTACCTTCTGCTTTGATGTTTGATAATGAATCGTATTTTTCTGGTAATGCTCTGACTGAATTTGCACTTGAAAGAGGTTTCAAACTTAAATACTCTGCCAATTATTATCCACAGGAGAATGGGTTAGTTGAATCTACAAATAAAAGCTTAATTAGAATCATTAAGCGAACCATTGATCAAAATCACAAAAATTGGCATAAGTCTTTAGTATATGCTTTATGGGAAGATCGAATAATGCAGAAATCTTCCATTGGCACTTCTCCCTTTAATTTAGTTTATGGGAAAGAAGTGGTTCTTCCAACTCATCTAGCAATTCCTTCTTTGGCCTTCGTTCAATATATTGATGAAGCACCAACCTCTTCCTTACAATTAAGGCAGCTGGAAATAATTAAGCCAGAAGAGCGACAAGAATAGGCCAAAATAACTCATGCTCATCACCAAGCATTAGTAAAAGCTTCTTTTGATTCAAACATGATATCCAGAATGGACTTTCAGATTGGAGATCTAGTTTTAAAATGGGACAAAGCTCATGAGGAAAATGGGAAACATACGAAATTTCAACGAAAGTGGCTTGGCCCTTTCCAGATCGCAGAAATCATAGGTCCATCTACTTTTATGTTACAGGATTTAACAAGAAAAAGAGAGTCTTTACCTCTTAATGAACAGATCCTCAAAAAATATTTTCCATAGGAGATCATTCTTCTATTTTGTAGATTAGTTTTCTTTATTTTCATAATAAAACCAATTGTAAATGGTTACATTTGGAATTCACGAAAAATATACAAATTCTCTTTTAGATTTTGTTTTTTCAGTTGTATAAATAGAATTCTTCTAGAAAATTGATCATTATTATTAAAATATACATTTTAAGGCTTTAAACCTAAAAATGATTCTAGTTTCAACCTTATAAATTTTGATAAAAAGCGACCTTTAGTGGGAAATTGTTTTATATCAGTCTAATGAAAGGTATCAATAACAAAATGAAGATTCTCTGTAGAAAATTTCTTTCCAAAAACTCTACCATTGTCATCCAGAGCTATCTTAAGGAAACAATGACTTCCTCCCCACCTATAAAATTACAATGTTCAGGGAATAATCCAACCATACACTTTAACTTAAAGAGTAATATGTCTCATCACGAGCCGACTTATCATGATCATAGATATTATAGCTTGCTGACTTTGCCAATACTGCATACCACAACAAGGCAATGACTGAAGATTGTTGCAATCAAAAGACAAGGGGTCTCATCACGAGCCATCTTGTTCAGAAAAGTTATAAATCAAGTGAATGGCACTGTCATAAATTGGCTACCAAACCAAGACATTGTTCTTTAAGGATAAAAATAAAATAAAAGCAATAAGTGTGGATATGGATTTCCCTTTGAAAATTATATATTTCTCTAAGTAGGATAAAGGATCATTGCTGGGTAACAGGTAACCCTGTCGAGGCTATAAATGCTTGCTGGCAGCAGAGGCTCTACCTACGACAAATGAGCATATTTAAAACTGATTCACAGAGAAGTCTTTGTTTTTATCTTTATAAACTAAGTAGTGACTGATGTAGATACAAATACTAACTTAAAGGAGTAAACAATCAAAGTTGAATATAGAAAAAACGAAATATCATTGATAGATAAAAGCATAATGTACTTTGTCTTTCTATAATAAAGTTTGATTTTCTGAAAAAATTTATGTTTTGAAAGTTTAGAAAATTCAGAAGAAAAGCAGAGATAACTGGTTCTTCCAAGTGAATTGCTAATTGTTGTGGCCAGCAACAACCCCCCCTTCTTATTTAATATTATCACTAATACTAAATAAGTGGGGACCCTTAGTCAAATTCAAAAAATCGATTAGTGCTTGTATTTCCTTTTTCAATAAGACTTACTATCATAGACTTAGGAGAATACCCCTTGAAAAATCTTTAAAGCTTAAGTTTTATGATAGGATAAAATAAAATCATTCTTTAAGAAATATCACATCGCAAAAAGGTAATGAATACCTCCTTACAAGTGAAATTCTAAGATTGTGAGATCGCGATATGAAACTACGCACTAAAAGAACATTCATCGCATCGCATGCTTCAAATGTCATAAGGTATGCTGAAAAATATCAAAACCGCCGATATGCAATGGCACATATCGCAAATCACATTTTGCAGAAAAAACACATTAACGGAGATTTGTCATTTGCTATGCTCTAGCGATTTTGCGATATTGCGATCCACCGATTTTGCAATTCTACGATATTGCGGTATTTTGATATTGCAATTTCATGATATTGCGATCTGCGATACTGAGATCTGCGATATTGCAAAGCAAATCGTAGATCGCCTTATCGCAGATATTTAAGGTTTATTGTATGAAATGTTTTTCCATAAATCGAGACTTGGTTATGCGCTTTAATGTTAATCAATGAATTGGTTGACAATCATTAATGAAATATGGTTTCGTTCTGATCGAAGAGCTATTTCACGTAAGGTGGTATATTTTATACATAGTGAGCATTTAAAAGCTTTCCCGTCACCTTTTTTATCATTATTCTCATCTCACTTGTAAACTACAAGAGCGAAGAACTAAGAACTATACAAAGCAGTATTCAGGATATTATGGGAAAGAAATACAAAGCTCTGAGTTCTGAAGAAAAAGAAACGATGCCCTTATATACAGTCACCGCCTGTAACAAAGATGCTGGTATTACTAATTGGGAGGGCATGTACAATCTACTTGAGAAAGAGAACCCTAGATTAATGGAGGTTACACCTACTGCAGGCTCACATGGGTCTTCTGAGGCATCTATTACAGAGCTAGCTTGCTCATTCTTGCAGTGGATAGCGATGAGGCCCAAAATTATTCCACACACGGACATGGTTAGATGGGTACTCGACAACACTGATATCACAAATAGACAGTTTAAGACTCAGGGTTAAGAACTCATTGGTTCATTCAATCCACAAGATTTGAGACTCATGTATCATTTACCAGAGCCACAGGCAACTTATAACAAACATTTCATGGAGAAATTTGCTAAAGAAAATGAAAACCTGGCAGAATGCACCAAGGACTGGAGGGATGAATCACTAAAAAAGGATAAACATGGTATGTATAGTATTGGTTCTCTCACCTCCTCGTATTGCTTTTCTACTGCTATGCTCTGTAGGCTTTTTGGAAAGCCAGACATTAATAAATTTTCATCTAAATGGCTACTATTATTGAATGTTGTTGTTAACGCTACTATTGTGGATTGGGCTAAGATATTATCTAACAACTTAGCCACGACCATTTTGAATTACCGGTCTAAAATAATTGTTTCTCAGAGAATTTATCCCCCTTTTTACTTATCTACTTATGTGATGGATTCAATTTGTTATATTTCCAAGTTTCCTTTAATGGGTTGGAAATGGACGACTCAAGACCCCTTACCCATTCATAGTTATCACAAAGAATTGTGGGATTCCAAGTTCATTCCCTATTTTTACAAGATATGTCATGGAATCATGTTGCCCCTGTACAAAATGTTATATGATAAAGATGCTCCTAGGTTTTCTCCTGAAGCAGAAGTAGACATATTGCCTATTGCAAGATGGTTTGGAGAAGAACGGTTTACATATGTTAGGGTATTTTGAAGTTTCGCTTCCCCTCATGTCTTACCTTTGTATGTTCCTGATAAACTCATGGCATGAGAAATTTCTTATCAAACCTGCAGAGAAGGAGGTTTGACTAAAGATTTGAAGGACAAAAAGAAGGCTATTTGGCCACAATTTCCTGTGGCCTGTGGAGCCTTTTCACTATTTGATGTAGGCCATGCATTCAAAGAAGTAAGCAACATTACATGTTTACGTTTGTTCAAATTTCCAAGAAGACCATTCGACCCTTATGATATTGCTAAAAAATTCACTACTACAGTCAAAATAAGAGTGTTTTCTAAAGAAGATGATCATTTTGATGACATGTTCCAAGAGAAAGGTACATTTAAAGAGGTTCTACATTTGGCCCAAATGCGGTTTTCTCCAGCAGAATTTCAAGAGTTCAAGATATACAAGGAAAGGAGGTTAACTAGTATCCCTTTGGATAAATTACGCTTGGAACCCATAAGGGAACCAACTCCCAGTATTAGTCTTAGTGGAAGTTCAGGTACAGACAGATCTAAATCTATGTTTGGGAGAGAAACTTCAAAACACTCTAAGAGGTCGGACAATGACTATGATAAAAGTGAAGGGTCGGTAAGGGATACTGCCCAATCAAAGGATCTCTCACAACAACAGGTTTTGACCTCTCCACAGCTAAATATTCCCCCTCTCATCGTACAACAATCATCAGTCAGAACTAAGTTAGATAAAGAATGGGAGACATTCAATTATTTAATCAATATTGAAGGACATAACACATAGACACCTGTGAGTAATGTATATGCAATAAAAGATTTAATCACAGGAATAACTAGAAACGTCTCAGAAATGGAACACATTCCCACTACCCCATCCTCTGAACTTATGGTCAAAATGGAGGAAATTCCTCCTCTTGATGTATTTTATAGTCCACAACACAAGGCAGTGGTAAGAAGACAAAGAAAGAAAAGGAAATTGGAAAACATGCTCTCTCATGATGCAGAGAAATTAGACATCCTATGGCAAGATCCTACTACTAATCCCACAGAAAATCTCGCTAAATTATCTCAGATCACAGGAGCATATGCCTCTGCAACCATTGATAAGCATCTGAGGTACGACAATTACTAAATGAGAAAGAATACCAAGTACAGGTTTTGTGACAACAACTACAACAAGCCAACGCCAACAATGAAGCACATAAACAACTTGAAAAATTACAACAGGACTTCCAACAAATGCAGATAGGGTACCAGAATAGTTTGGCTGAAAAGAAAAACAACTACAGGTTATGCAAGAGATTCACAAGGATGATCCCAAGCTTACAGAATTTATCACAGAGTCCATTTCCTTAAATGATCAACTACTGCAGCAACAGGAAATATTATGCCAAACAATATCACAGTGGAACTCTTTTTGTGAAGTAAGTGATAAAATCACTAATCAAGTCGTAGACTTACGACATGATTATGATTTAACTGATAAAAGAGTTACTGACTATTTGGCTTGGCAAGAGACAGAGGAGGGGAAAAGAGCAGGTGCACCAATAATCAATGATAATCACAAAGAAATTCTCTTTAACAATTGGGATGCGCAAATCAGGAAAGTAGAGCAAGAGGCAGAAGAAGCAGCCACAGCAGCAAACAATATTATTGATTTCATAAATGAAAATTTTCACAAGGAAAATATGATCTTAGAAACCACTCCAGGGTATCTACCGAAAGCACAACAACTGCAGACAGACCAGAGACAGAAGGCTCAAGAAAAAGCAGAATCGATTAAAAGATTAACTAAGTTAAATTGGGATTCTTACTGGGCGTGTTTAATAAAACCACACAGCCAGTGCATGACTCTCAAATGTATCATCAATTTTGTCGAGAAGATTGTGCCATCTCTTGACGATTCCGTTTTCACAGGACAGTTAAAGTATGAAGTCAGCCAGCCTACTCTTCTCAAGAAAATTCTGAATGCTTGCAATTTCAAAGAAAAGATTCACAAGTAGTTAGTTGTTAAGTTTTAATTTTAGATTTAGTATTAATTTTGCTTTATTTTTGCCTAAAAATAAGGACGGTCATTTAAACTGTATCCTACATTTTTGTAATAAATTATTTTTAGATTTAGTTAGTATTTAAACCCTTCTCATGCATTTAGAGAAGGGTCCTGAAATTTGTCAAAAACTTGTCCTCAGAACATGCACTTTTGCACCCTCCGAGGAGGGTTTGATGAATGAATGGAAGAGGATTTATTGATATCTGTGTTTAATATTTACTACTGATGTTGCACTTTTGTACTCTTAGTGGATGTTGGATTAAGAAGAGATAAGTCATTATTGCTTGAAGCTCATGAGTAGAACTAGTTATAAATAGTACTTTTATCTCTTAACTATTTCTGCCTTTGTGTTAAAGTGATATTTATGTTCAGTTGTTTATATATTGATGCTTGAATGCTTGAGTTATCATTTGGCACTTTTGTACGGTGATAGCTAATTATTTATGCTTAATATATGAGTAGCTTATTATGCGATATGTTTTTCAAAACTGTTTCGTCTAACTTTTTATATGAAGTGGTTTATCTCAATTGAATTCTTTTCTTATAACAGTTGAATGATATTTATTACCAATTGTTATTTGAAATCATTTTATATCGCATAACGAAAATATTACATCCCGGGTTAGTTTAGAATTAGATATTTCTGGTTAACTAAAATACAATTGCATGTTATTAGATTAGAGTTAGAATAAAAGCATTTCACTTAGGAACTTTTATAAAGGAAATATCAATTCTTAACACACACACACACACATATTGGGAAACTGGTCCCATTATCCCCAGTCGGACCCACTATACCAAACGGAAAAGGAGCTGCCAACCAAGGTCTGGACCGAGTGGGTATCCCCCTTGTTGTAGACCCAATTTTCGAGGCTTCAACAAGTCCCAAGACTCCAAAGTTGGTTTGATGTTACCCTTGTTCAATTTGGTCTTGCCAATTTGTCAAATTACAAGGACCTAACACGGTAAACGAATAACAAAGGAAATAGTGGAAATACAATGGAGTAAAGATAAGGTGGGTCTTGCTGATATCGCATCAGCGAGGATTTAACATACGGTGAGGGCTTAAGGTTAAGGCTTAATATTTGCGAGGTGCGGGCAATGTTGCGGTAAGTTGTGGTAAGTTCGAAATGCACAAATCAAAGGAAAATTTGGTTTACAGAGGAATTGAAGTGTTTGGAAAGTGTGGTGGAGGTAAGTGGGTCTCCCTGATGTCGCATCGGTGGAGACATAACATTGTGAAGGGCTTGATGTTTAAAATGAAAAGTTGCGGATTGCGCCTGTGTGAAAAAAGGTAAGTCAATATGGAAAATCGAATAAACGCAAAGTTAAGGCTTGGGTAATCTATTTGATATTTTGTGTGAAAATGCCTATGATTTGAAATATGTGCTTTTCCTTCCCTACAACAAAAATTTATGAAGTGTGGTTTGCTACCACTGATTATTCATGGCGGTGGTTGGGAGTTAATTGCAACTCTCCCCCTTAATCACAATTGTCGCATTAGTCATTCCCAGACACCGTCTAAGATAAGAAAAACTCTTCTATCCCAATGGCTTTGTGAGGATATCAATAAATTGTTCCTCTATCCTTCAATATCACAAAACAATCTCACCATTTTTAACCAATTCTCTTATAAAATGGTATTTAGCATCTATGTGCCTTATTCTCTTGTGGAAAACATAATTCTCTGATAATGCAATTGCTGAGCTATTATCACAATAAATTGTGATTCTTTTGTCTTGCTCATGACACAAATCTCTCGGCATCCTTCTCATCCATACTTCTTGGCATGATGCTATTGTTTCTTCCACATATTCAGCTTATGTTATTGATAATGCAACTATTGGTTACTTTTTGGAAGCCCATGAGATGGCTCTCGATCCCAAATGAAGCACATACCTAGATGTGCTCTTTCTATCATCTACACTTCCAGCCCAATCACTGTCAGTGTAACCAATCAATTTAAAATTAAAATTATCAACTGAGGAGTATAGAACACCATACTCCTTTGTTCCATTCACATACCTCATAATTCTTTTGGCTTCTTTCCAATGTGTCTCTCTTGGTGTCTCCATGAATCTGGAAATTAAATTTATAGCATACACAATATCAGGTCTAGTTGTAGTCAAATACATTAGACTGGAAACTATGGTCTTGTACAATGTCAGATCGACATTCTTGCTGCAATCTTCTTTTGTTAACTACAACCCCATTAGAGTTGGAGTTATTGCTGCTTTGTTGTGATGCATGTTAAATCTCTTTAAAAATTATTCAACATATTTTTCTTTGGAAATAAAAAATTCCATTTTCTTTTTTCTTTTCTTCAATCCCCAAAAAATATCTCAATAGACCGAACTCATTCATTTCAAATTCACTCTTTATGACTGCTTTAAAATCAACAATGAGAGAAAATTCATTGTTTGTGAAAATTAAATTATCTACATATAAAACAACAATAAGTATTTTACCTTCATTTTCTTTTATGTAAAGTGCGGGTTCACCATCACACTTTTCAAACCCATTATCCATCAAGTAAGCATCAATCCTATTGTACCATGCTCTTGGTGATTACTTAAGCCCATAAAGAGCTTTATTAAACTTGCACACTTTGTGCTATTGGCCTTCTATTTCATATCCAGAAGGTTGTTCAACATATACCTCCTCTTTCAACACTCCATTAAAGAATGTTGATTTTACATCCATTTGGTAGACTTTACACTTATGTTGTGCTACAATGGACAACATTTTCCACACTGTTTCCATGCAACTAGTGCAAAGTTTTCTTCATAATCTCTTCCTTGTTGCTGCTTGTGGCCTTTGACAACAAGTCTTGTTTTGTGTCTTTCTATCTTGCCTTCAACATTTATCTTGGTCTTATAGACGAATTTTACTCCAATGACTTCTCTACCATGTGGAAGGTTCACTAACTCCCATGTGTCATTCTTTTCTCTTGCACCAATCTCTTCATTCATTGCTTCAATACATTTTTCTTATTTTACTACATCTTCAAAATGGATTGGGTCATCAACATGAAAAGACAAAGAAAATAAAAAATTTAGACTAGCATTATTATCAACTCCTTCTTGCTCATAAATTTCACTCAAATTTATGAATCTTGGTCTTCTTGGTGTAATTGGAGATCCACTTGAACTCGAGGGAGTTGCAGATCCCCGTGGTGTGCTTGGAGAAGCACTTCCTTGATTTATCAAGGATGTTATGGTGATTTCTTGTGATGTTCTCTACTGAGCTTTTGTAGGTGGATGAGGAGCCATCGTGTAGTAATTATTTTCTGCAATCAAATCCTCTTGCTCTTCGTGAGACATACATGTCTTCACATTCACCATCTTCTCTAAACTTCCATCCGAAGCTTCTTCTTCAATGAACTGCACATCTCTACTAATTCTAAGTTTCTTTGTTGATGGATTATAGAGTTTGTAGGCCTTGGAATCATGAGTGTATCCAACAAAGGTACACTTCTCCCTCTTTCTGTCCAACTTCTTCCTTAATTAATTTGGGACATGTGCATATGCCACACATAAAAATACTCTCATGTGAGTGAAAAATTGCTTTGTTCCACTCCATGCTTCTTCTGGAACTCTGTTCATAATAGCTTTAGTTGGATATCTATTTAAAATATAAGCTACACAATTTACAGCTTCTGCCCAATAATCATTTGGAAAATGGTCAGCCTTTAACATTCTTCTGACCATGTCGATGATGGTCCTATTCTTTCTTTCTGCTACACCATTTTGCTATGGAATATACCTTGTGGTAAACTACTTGTGTATGTCATGATCCTTGTAGAAACGGAGGAATTATCTAGTTATATACTCTCCTCCTTAGTTAGTTCTCAACACTTTTATGTGGTTCCCACTTTGCTTCTCTAGAAGAGCTTTGAAGTGGTAGAACTGTTAAAACGCTTCACTCTTATGTTTCATAAAATAAACCCATTTCTTTCTTTTATAATCATATATAAATGTCAAGACATAGTGATTTGATGGCATTTGCATTGGTTCACACAAGTCTGAGTGGACAATCTCTAAGGGTGCCTTTGCCCTTATACTCTTTCCTGCTGGAAAGGATTCTATGTGTTGTTTGTTCAAGATGCAACCTTCACATAGGTTGTTTGGTTTTTCTATGACTGGTAATACTCTTACCTTTCCTTTTCTATGCATCAAATTTAAACCTCTGAAATTGAGATGTCCAAATCTCAAATTCCACAACCATTTTTCATATTTCACTTCTTCTTGAAAGACCTCTTGTGTGACTGTTGCTACATTTCCTCCTTCCTTCAAGTATGTTCTGATATTGAGAGGAAACATCATATTTCTTGTCATTTTCACTTCTGCAATGATCGTTTTACTTGGAGGTATGTCCATGATTGTGCACACATCATTCCTAAAAAACACATTGTAGCCCTTATTCACAAGTTGTCCAATTCTTATAAGGTTACATTTTAGGCCAGGTACATAATATACATCTAGCACAAACTTCTTTTCTCCCTTCCTTGTCATTATTGATACTCTTCCTTTCCCCGTGACAAAGGCTTTACTATTAGTCCCCATTGTCACTTCAGATTTCACATTCTCATCAAGATTGGCGAACAATGTTATGTTTCGAGTCATATGGTTACTACATCCTAAATCTAAGAACCATACATCTTCTTGTTTTTCTTCTGATATATTACAAGTTAAAATCACATTTCCTTGGTTCTAATTTTCTCTTGTAAAATTTACATTTTTTCTATTACTCATGTCATTTTGTTTCTTTCTACATTCATTGGCACAATGCGAATACCTTTTACAATAATGACATTGGACTTGGGATTTTTCAAACCTCTATCCTTGTGCTTGATTTTGGCTCGAGCCTTCACTTTGATTCTGGTTGCTGCCCCTTACACTTGTGCTTGCAGGGTTGTTTCTTCCACCTGTTTCTGGACTTCTTCCCCTTCCCTGGTAGTTTGATCTTCCTTGACCTCTACCTCGACCAAAAGACATTTGTGTCTTGAATGCATGCTCCAATGGGGAGTTCATTTTTTTTTTCAGTCTATGTTCATGAGACATCAGGGATGCACAAAGCTCATCCACTGAAAATTGTGAGATATCTTTTGTCTCTTCTATTGCCACTACTATGGCATCAAATATTGATGGTAGAATTATTAGAATTTTCTCTAGTATTCTTATTTCCTCAAGTGTCCCTCCATGAGACCTTATCTGGGTAGCCAACCCAATCACATATGTGAAGAATGAGTCTATGTTATTAGACTCTTTCATACATATAGTTTCAAAATCTCCCGTCAGCATTTGTAATTTTTCTGTCTTCACCTTCTCCATGCCTTGATAGGTTGCCTTGAGAATATCCCATGCCTCCTTGGACTTTGTTGCTGCTGCAATCCTTGGGAAAATACTCTCATGTACTTCTTGGAAGATATAGAAGAGGGCATTGGATTCTTTCTTCCTATTATCTTTTAACAAGTCTTTTTCTGTTGTTTTCAAAGCATTTAGTGTTGTTGCATCTGATGGTTCTGGAAAGTAATTTTCCACCAGCTCCCATATATCTTGTGAAGCAAATAGGGCTCTCATTTTAATGGCCGAATAATCATATTTTTTACCATTGAACCATGGTAGTTGTGGATTTGTTAGGCTTGTGCTTGCTGCTGCCATTCTAACTATGTAAACATAAATTTTCTCACTACTAGAGACTTCTACTTCTACAAAAAAACAATCTTACAACTTCTTCAGTAAGGAGAGTTGGTTCTTTTACTAAGAGCCTAACTTGGCTTTGATACCATGTTGGAAATATTGAATGAAACAATAACACAGAGGGATGCTTCCCCCAAAACATAGAGAATGCACAATAATGTGGACAATAAACAATACAGACAGGCAGCGTAATACACAGGAAAGGAACATACATGGGAAAGGAACAAACTTTTGTTTCTATTCAACTCATAGTGAAATAAATGAAATTATATTTCTTATACAAAATTGGTTGAAGCCTAAAAACCTAATTCTATTCAATGAAATTCAATTGATGAATGCCCATTCAAAAACTTCTCATCCTTTTTCCGTCGAAACCCATTTCGTCATTAAAAACGACGCATAGACCATATTTCATTTTATACACAAAAACACGTTAAAATGCGTTCAAAACAAAAAAGAGTGGACTTCAAATTTTATTTGTTCCGAATCTGAGTCCTCATCGCATCTGCGTGTAGAAATTTGCTGAATAATGATATTTATCCACCGAGATTAGCCTGATCACATATCAATTCGAATTCATATGCAACACATAATCTCTTCCACTCAGATCATCACACATGCGGAAATAAAACAAGCGATAGCACATCAAATCATCATACACATTAACACAGTATGTATGGGGAAAGCCTATAGCTGAAAACCCCACAGCTATATGTGTATATTATAATGGAGAGAACATGTAACAACTCAGTACAATAATCCTCACAAGTACTCAGTACTGTCTCATGAAGTTACACACAAACTAGCTTGGTTTTGAACAAGTCACAGGTTCAAAACACATCCACTAATTGCCTGCCTCTATTGCGCAATCACTGCTGGCCTAATGAGAGATCCAAGGTTTGAATCTCCTTGCCTTGACAGCGCAATCATCATTGGAAACTGCCTCCAAGTGTGGTGCAAATCTCATGCACAACTGATGTCACAACTGATAGCTGTACTCACCCTTTCATCTACCTCTTTCACTGGTTTCCACTGAACTGTCCATGCACTGTAGTGAACTGATCTGTTCTTGAGTTGAATAATGAGTTAATAATTAGTGAATTAAATAATATTTAATTCACTCCACTCATAACTAGTTGATTAGCTAGTTAAACTAATATCAACCAGTTCAACTAAGTTAAACCGAACACAACTCCACTAGCTGTCCCATTAACTCCACAAAACTTTTGCCACTGAAGTCCTAACTGAAGTCAACCATGCATGAGCTCACAAAACCCCTAGGAATAGCGTAATTCTTCTGTCAGATGCATGAGCCACTTCCAAGGCTCGAACTGAAGTGCTCCAAGAGAGTAAACTGAAGTTTAGAGTCCAAATATTATTAAGGGTAAATAATATTTGACTTCCATATTTTTAGGAAGGCAGTCTAAAAATAGACTTCGACCTAAATGTCTAAAAATAGAGGTCCATATATTTTTACCAACATGACCAATACTCCAAGAATAACATACTGCAACCCCTGGACCATGCTCCATATGTCTAAAAATAGACATAGTCTAAAAATAGACTTTGCGCCAAAATTTGCCTGCGGGCCCACTTAGTGAAGGCGACTTTATTTCACTAAGCTCCATAATCTTGTTGCATTTTCAACACTCCCTCTCAGTAAGATATGGATTATCTGCAACCCCTATCCTGCCTCTGTGGAATTCGAACTTGCTCCTGGTGAGTGCCTTCGTTAGGATGTCGGCATCCTAATCCTTCATGGAAACATATGAAAGCATCATGATTCTCAGCTGAACACAATCTCTGATATGATGGTATCTGATGTTGATATGTTTGGATCTATCATGAAATACCGGATTAGCCGAGAGTTTAATGCAACTCTGGTTATCACAGTAAATCACTGTAGGCTCCAAATGCAACCCGAAAAATCCAACGAGGATCTTCCTCATCCAAATAGCCTCGCATGCAGCCAAGCTTGCTACCATGTACTCGGCCTCTGTTGAACTAAGTGCCATGGATCTCTGCTTCCTGCTGTACCAGGAAACTGTTGTCGACCCAATGTTGAAAACTCCTCCAGATGTGCTCTTCTGGTCCGTTGGGCTCCCTGCCAAATCTGCATCAGTGAAGCCAGAAAGCTTCGCTCCATCCTCCTGTCCGTACCATAGACCATATCCCGATGTGCCACTATTATAGCGCAATACATGCTTTCCTACCTTCCAAAAGAGCTTGGTAGGCTTAACCATATCTTGCGAAAGCTGGTTAACTGCATAGCATATATCGGGTCGTGTATTGACCAGATACATAAGCGACCCCACCAACTGTCGATAGACAGTGGCATCCACTACCTCCGCTGAAGTAGCATCCTCCTTCCTCCAACCACCAGGAAGAGGAGTGTCAACAGGCTTGCAGCCTTGCATGTTGAACCTCTCCAGAATCTCCCGGGCATACTTGCCCCGAGAAACAAACAGTCCTCCACTGCGCTGCCAAATCTCCAATCCCAGGAAATAATGAAGGAGGCCCAAGTCCTTCATCTCAAACTCTCGTGCAAGATCCTCCTTGCATGAAAGTATCAACGGCTCATCTCCCGTCAAAATCAGATCATCTACATACAGTACGATGATCAACAACTTCCCCTCCACCACAATCTGGTACAGGTTAGGATCCGCCTCACTCTTGGAGAATCCAAGCCCGGTGAAGTAGCTGTCTATCCGAGTGTACCAAGCACGAGGTGCTTGCTTCAGCCCGTACAGTGCTCTCCTGAGTCGGCACACATGCGACTCACTGCTGAAGATCTCAAAACCTTCAGGCTGCTCTATGTACACCTCCTCCTCAATAACTCCATTGAGGAACGCAGTCTTCACATCCATCTGATGAATGTGCCACCCCATCTGCGCTGAGAGAGAAAGGATCATCCGTATGGAAGAGTACCTTGCGACAGGTGCAAAAGTCTCCTCATAGTCAATCCCCTCGATCTGTGAAAAGCCACGGGCGACAAATCTCGCCTTGTACTTCTCCACACTCCCGTCAGCCGCCTGCTTCACCTTGTAGATCCATCGCGAACCCACCACTGATTTCCCCACCGGTCTTGGGACACTCTCCCATGCACTGTTCCTGACGATCGAATCATATTCTTCGATCATGGCATCAACCCATGCGGGTTCCTCCACAGCTTCCTCAAAAGAGGATGGCTCCGTCACAACACATCGACTCACAAGAGCCATGTATCCAGTGTACCGATCCGGTGACTGCCTCTGTTTGCGCTGTGCTGTAGGTGGTCCTACAACCTTCTCTACATCTCGAGCCAGTCGCTCAGCTTCTGTAGTGCGCATGCGCCCTCTGATGGTTGGCACTGCATGGGTGGTTTCTTCCACCTCCTAAACTTCCTCTTGTGGCTGATCCACATCCGGAAGCTCCTCCTTAGGAACTAACAGCTCCTCATCTGCATGCAAGTGTAGCTCCCTCTCAAGCGAACACCGCATGGCTTTCTCCTCCTGAAATTTTATATCCCGTCGCACAACAGTCTTGCGACTGTCTGACAAATACACCTGGTAGTTGTGAGGTGTATCAGTGTACCCCACAAATATTCCAACCTCAGCAGTTGGATCCAGCTTCCTTCTCGCATCCTTCGTCACATGCATGTAGACAAAAGAACCAAAAATCCGCAAATGGGAAATATCAGGCCTCTTGCCAGAATAAGCCTCCTCCGGTGTACTCATGCCAAGAACCTTGTGAGGACAACGGTTCTGCACATACACTGTTGTATTGCATGCCTCAGCCCACAAGTGAAGGGGTAGGCCCCGATCATGCAACATCGCCCGTGCAGCACCCACGATCGTTCTGTTCTTCCGCTCAGCCACCCCGTTCTGCTGTGGGTTATGGGGTGCGATGAGCTCTCTCCGAATCCCTTCTGCGCTGCAGAACTCCTTGAATTCAGCCGAGATGAATTCACCACCGTTATCACTTCTTAGAGCAATCACCTTCTTCCCCGACTCCTTCTCGACCAGTGCTTTAAACTCACAGAACTTCGCGAATGTATCGCTCTTCTTCTGCATGAAGAAGATCCAAAACTTTCGAGAGAAATCATCAACAAAGATCACATAATACTTGTGCTTTGCTGTCGAAGCAACTGAGAAAGGACCACACACGTCTGTGTGAACTCTCTCAAGGATCGTCGTGGCGCGGCTATCCTTCTCGTGAAAGGTGGCTTTCACATACTTCCCTAAAGTACACCCCTTGCACTGATCTGACTGCGCAAGAGTGCCCTTAGGAAGTATAGTAGAAATCTACTGCAGTATCTTCAAAGCTCCGTGGTGAAGGTGGCCCAATCTCCTATGCCACAGTTCGCCCTCATCATCCCGGCTCACCACTTCTCTCGCCTTGCATGCCATTGCTGCGCAGCCATCTACTTGCAACTGATAAAGGTTCTTGGTTCAAACCCCTATCTTCCGGGTCTCTCCAGTAGTCTTACTGCGCAGGAAGGCTTTTCCTTCGCTGAAGACCACATCATAACCCTCATCTTCCAAAATCGCCACAGAGATCAAGTTCTTCTTCAATCTAGGTACATGCATGACATCCTTCAATACAAAGGGTTTACCAGACTCCCTCTGAAAGGATATGGTATCGATACCAGTCGCACTGTATCTACCATCATCGCCCATCTCGATGTGCACACCCAAATCTTTGTCCTCCAGATCTGAGAACAACTCCCGATCTCCCGTCATATGAAATGACGCACCGCTGTCCAAGAACCATACCGATCCCATCATACTTGAAACCAAGCATGCGATCAGTGAAAAGTCAAGCTCAAACTGTGAAGCCAAAGCTTCTCCATCTGCAGATCTTCCCGCTTGCTTGTTCTTCTTCTTCTTTGGACAATTTGTAGCATAATGTCCGTGATCATGGTAGTGAAAACACTTCACTTTCGCCATATCCTGCTTCTTGCCCTTTGCACCAGAATGAGAAGGTTTCTTACCCTTCCCTTTCTTTGCTTTGGCAACCAAAGCACAGTTTTCTTCATCAGCTCCCTTTGATGAAGATCCATCACGAGTAGTCCTCCTTATCTCCTCCTACATGAGATCCGCCCAAAGGCGCTCCCATCCCGACAGCTTCTCCCGACCATTGACACTATCTTGATATGAGTGCCAAGCCTTCGAAAGACCAAGGAGAGCCAGGTCGACCATGTCCTCTTCATCAACAGTAACCCCCACACTTCCCAGTTCATCTCTGCATTGAGTGAACTTCGTGAGGTATTTGGCGACACTGTCGCCCTTCTCCATCTTGATGTTCCTGAGCTTATCTTTGAGCGCCAGCTTCCTTTGGTCACTCTTACTCTGGAATAGATCCGTCAAAGCTTTCCACATTAAAAATGGAGAAGCCTTTCCATGCAGGCTGGATACAATATGATCCTTGACGCCCTCCAACAGGATCCTTCGACATTTCACCATCTTCTTTTGCCAGGCTTCGACTTCAGCAGGATCAGTGGGCTTTTGGAGATCCGTATCTACGAACTCCTTCAGTCCATTATCTTCTAATACTGCCTCCATGCGATCCTTCCATGCAACATAATTCGAACTGCCTTCAAGAGCATATTCGAGTCGCAAACTGTTGAAAGACATTTTCAACTCCGGCACCAAGAAAAACAACTGCTGCAAAATTTCGAATTCCACCGAAAAGCTCAACCGCTCTAGATCTGTGAGAAAAAATTATTTCTAGCACAGAGATCGACTGCAGGGGCATTTACTGGATGTATCACCTTTCAAAGGAAAGGATGGATCCAGAGGCTACCTGGCCCGCATGCAGACTCTGTCTACCGAAATAAGTTTGTAATCACTGTGATGATCAATCTCTGCTCCAATAATTAATCTAGCTCTGATACCATGTAGAAATTTGCTGAATAATGATATTTATCCATCGAGATTATCCTGATCACATATCAATTCGAATTCATATGCAACACATAATCTCTTCCACTCAGATCATCACACATGCGGAAATAAAACAAGCGATAGCACATCAAATCATCATACACATTAACACAGTATGTATGGGGAAAGCTTATAGCTGAAAACCCCGCAGCTATATGTGTATATTATAATGGAGAAAACATGTAACAACTCAGTGCAATAATCCTCACAAGTACTCAGTACTGTCTCATGAAGTTACACACAAACTAGCTTGGTTTTGAACAAGTCACGGGTTCAAAACACATCCACTAATTGCATGTCTCTATTGCGCAATCACTGCTGGCCTAATGAGAGATCCAAGGTTCGAATCTCCTTGGCTTGACAGCGCAATCATCATTGGCAATTGCCTCCAAGTGTGGTGCAAATCTCATGCACAACTGATGTCACAACTGATAGCTGTACTCACCCTTTCATCTACCTCTTTCACTGGTCTCCACTGAACTGTCCATGCACTGTAGTGAACTGATGTGCTCTTGAGTTGAATAATGAGTTACTAATTAGTGAATTAAATAATATTTAATTCACTCCACTCATTACTAGTTGATTAGCTAGTTAAACTAATCTCAACTAGTTCAACTAAGTTAAACCGAACACAACTCCACTAGCTATCCCATTAACTCCACCAAACTTCTGCCACTGAAGTCCTAACTGAAGTCAACCATGGATGAGCTCACCAAACCCCTAGGAATAGCGTAATTCCTCTGTCAGATGCGTGAGCCACTTCCAAGGCTCGAACTGAAGTGCTCCAAGAGAGTAAACTGAAGTTTAGAGTCCAAATATTATTAAGGGTAAATAATATTTGACTTCCCTATTTTTAGAATAGGCAGTCTAAAAATAGACTTCGACCTATAGGTCCAAAAATAGAGGTCCATCTATTTTTACCAACATGACCAATACTCCAAGAATAACATACTACAACCCCTGGACCATGCTCCATATGTCTAAAAATAGACTTTGCGCCAAAATTTGCCTGCGGGCCCACTTAGTGAAGGCGACTTCATTTCACTAAGCTCCATCATCTTGCTGCATTTTCAACATGATACTCAGAGAGAGATTTATGAAAATTTTATCAAGGTCACTTCTTTGAGATGAATTTCAGGAGCCTGCAAAAACACTGACTTCCACAGATCATATCTCCGCAAATATTGTGCACCTTGACCTGAAATTTTTACAAGAGCTTCCTTAGGATTTCTGCTTCGCCTCATAAAAATTTTAGCTTCTTAAAATTTGTAGAAACAAAGTTAGAGCGAAAATTCCACAATGACCTGTTTCAAATAGCGAAAACCCTACATAAGGAGGATATGAGGATCACAATTTATATAAATGCTTAGGTTGAGAGGGGCTTCAACAATTGAATGTGGGAAGGAGTTTAGGAGCTTAAAAAATATTAATTATGACTTTTCAATGACTCATGCCACAACCCCATGGGGTTTTAGCCCACTAACTAGAGGTACAAACTTCAAACATGAATATCTCTCAAACCTTGAAGAATTATGTGGCGTGCCATATATCAACGGAAACATCTCGACAAGTAGAAACCATCAAAAGCATTCTTGACCCAGAATATATTAATTTGGTAGGTAAAAATTCCCATGCAATATTGGGGTAGCCCTTGTTGTTGCTTGGGTTGACATCAATGACAACCGCTAATCAACAAAAATAAGCATATAGACAGTGATTTCAAGCTTGAAACTTAGGGTTTCTTCTAGGGTTTCATTCAATTCATTATATGATGACCAAAATAGCTTGAAGATGAGCTCATGTTATGTACTTACCACTTTAAGATTGCTTGGATGACTGTGGCAAGATTTTGAAGGCGATTTGGAGTGATTTGAGTGGTTAGAAGACTCTGAAAACTCTTCTGTCCAAGCATGCAGCGCCAAGGCTGACGGCGTAGCGCCAAGCCTAAGTGTGCAGCGCTAGTTCTGAGTGCGCAACACCCTTGAAAATGAGCAGAGGGTCTAGTCAGGTAAGAGAGCAGCACCGCTCCCAGCACACAACGTCACATCCCAGGCGCGCGGTGCCTTTAGAAAATGTATGGGGGGAATGCCAAGGGCACAGCGCCAAGTTAAACATGCAATGCCAAGCAAATTTGCCCAAATTCGGCTTGAAAACTCACAAACTCTTCTCCTCTGAAACTTCTAATGCTTTGCAAGGCAACAATGATTCATATGAAATGTAAAATGAGCTTTTACAGACTTGGGAATTTAATTTAACTTTGCAAACCCACTTTCTAATGTTTGAAACCCTTTTTCCCTTTCTCACTAACTCTTTTACACTTTTTTGCCTTACAGGTGACTAAAACATTGAATTTGCTTTTCTTTTGGCCATTTGGGCATGACAAGTTCATTTTGACACCTTTGGGATTTTAACCATACAGCAGCATGTTCAAAATCCTCTTTTGCTTCCACCATGGAGTTCAACTTATATTTTCACCTTCTCTAGCCATTTTCTTAAAAACCCTAGGTGTCTACAGCTCTTTTATAGCAATCATCAGTGTTGTCTTCTAAGTTCTCTATAGCCCTTACAAGTTCATTCATTTATGTCCAGTTCACCTCACCTTTTTCCATATTTCATCAATATTTTCTGATAGACTTTCTTCATGTTTAGCCTTGTGTTCTTCCTCCATGTCATTTTGTTCAAGTGATCATTGCTTTGGCACTCAACTGGATGATTAAGTTCATAACCCTAGTCATATACAAGAACGAGTGCTTCCTCTTTCTCTTGTTGTAAGTTTTTCTCATTCAGGAGTAAAAAATCTACCTTACCAGTAACTTTTGCTAACACAAATTTCAACACTCCTGCAAAGTGTTGAACTTTGTCCATTTTTCTCACTTGCAGACCCTGAACTAATAAGATAATATTCTTTGGATATTTTAGGTCCTTCTTGAATAACCATGTCTTGAAATTCTATTACATCTGATCCAGATTCTAGCAAAGGATAAGCAGTGCCTGAAACATCCAAGGATGACCTTAAACAATGTAAAAACCCTAATGACCTAGTGGGGGTGTCCTTTGTCCTGATCTTGACTGAAATTTGACTTGGAGATCTTCAGTTGAAAATAGAGTATTGTTACAACTTATTATCCCCAAAGGGACATTGGAATGAGTCATCACTAGGAAACCATAGATGGAGCATGGAGTCTATTAACAGGGGGGGAATGGGGCAATGATGTTATAGGCAGGGAAGGAGGATGGAAATGAGAGGTATAAGCTCATAAGGAGTCTTTTGAAGAGCAACCGGGTGGCTTTGGGAAGACCAACTGAGGAATAGTGAAAATAGGTTTAGAAGGATAATGAATGCAGTGAGATTTCTGACACTCAAGATATTCAAGGAATATTGTTTTCATAAAGCTACAAACATCCTATAGTCATCTAAAGATAGTGAAAAATACTGATAACTAACAGTGGCTCCACTTGGGGAGGGCAGCTCCTTTCAGGAAGTGTCAAGAACCTCAGAGTTTTAGATCTCTGGGTTTTGAATATCAGTACCTTACTTATACTTGGCATATCTTTCTTTCTTTACTTGTTGATTTACTCCTATTCTTTGAAGTTGAGATCTTAAAATCTGAAAAAACATGATTGCTTCAATATCAACTCTACCTACCCATCATACCTTTCCTAACATTTTTTTTCTTCATTCGGGTGCACTTGGACTGGAAAACCCTTGAAATCATTTTCTTTTGAAAGCAAAAACTATCTACTTCTACCCTTATATCATCCAAAGGCTCAAATTAGGATGGTGAGCTCTTTTATTCTCTACCAAATCTACTTATCTGTCAAGGTTAAAAAGTTTGACATATCTCCATTCTCTAATCTACTAACATAAAATTTAAAAAATGACCAAATCAAGGTTAAGAAATTTGATTTGTCATGAGCTGTGGCATTTCGGACAAGCTGCACACAAATTATTTTGCAAAAAAAGTAAAATTGAAAACTGAGGGTTGTGATTTGGAGTTTGTCATTCATCCCTCTCTTTTCTTCTTTGGTTCAAATTTGAGCTTTGGGAACCAATATATTTTCCTAACCTAGTCTACTGATGAGCCAAGTTTGAATGGTTTGGAAAATCTTCATTTTATAAATTATCAGCAGAAATTTAAAACATGTTCAATCATGGTTAGGCTGTATGACTGAACAAGACTTTCCTTTCTCAAAAGTAGTGGCATTTGAACTTTCACACTTTCAGACATATTCTTTTTTGGTATGGAGTTTTACCTCTTCTTTTTATCTGCCCTCTTTTTCTTCTTTTCTTTGTTTTTGTGTTTCATTTTTCTAATCTTTTACTCAAGCAATGTTATGTACAATGAATAAAAATTTAAACTAAGTACTTCAACAAAAATAGTGCTTGAGCATCCTGCCATTGACAGGACCTCCAAATAATTCTGTTCCATACATCTCTTGTAGGAAGAATGCATTGTTACCTCTAATTGAATGGATGATGTTGCTATCATCCTGTGATTTGGCAGATTGGTAGACCAAATGACAAGGAAACATCAAAACCAGTCTTTAGAGTCCAAGGACCTAGCCTTCCTGGACTTAGAGAGGGATCTCTCTATTTGTTTGCAAAAGATATGAACTTGTTTTCTTTAAAGGGTTGATTTTAGGCTAGTTATTAAGTATGGGTTTTTGTTGTTTGTTTTGGTTGGGTACGATGATCAAATAAGCATAGGTAGAATGAGGAAATTTCTAAGTCATTGGGTGATGGAGTCTAATGGAATTCATGATAAGTTCATCAATGGATCGGGGAGTATCATAGGGAAAATCTAACTTGGCCAGTGGATCTTCAAAGTTTTTAGGGTAATGAGATGGACATCAATTGTGAGAATAATAGTAGGACAAAGGGCAATTAATAATCTTTTATCATGTACTCTTAACAAAGGGACTTAAAAAATTATAAGCATGAAGGGGCAATCAATAGACAGGGCAAACCATAAATTCTATGATCCAACTACAGCAGATAATTATTCAAGACAAAATTTTCCAATAAAATATAGATGGCGAGAAACTCATTTAACTTCTATTGATTTCACCTTCAAGGAGAGAAAACACTTAAAAAATCAGGGAAAAGGGAACTCCTAGACATCCTTGATCATAGCTATGAAGATCTATAAAACAATTAGTTAAGCAAGTACAAAGGGTATGATCAAAACAAAACCTCTTTGGCAGACTTTAAAGAATGGTACTTTAGAGAGAGACTTCAAAAACAGTGTTTTAGTGGCATAAAATAAGCAGGGATTACCAAAAATCATGCTTGATACCAACTGTATTCAACTATTTATGAAATAAACAAGCTTAGGGGGTCTAGAGAGAAAATAAGAATTCTCTAAAATGTCCTAGCAGAAGAAAACATTAAGGCAGTGAAGAATAAACAAAACTAAGGTGCTTTCAGAAGCCATTTCTTAGACTAAATCTTTTATTCTACTGCAACATAGAAATATGGGAAACATAATGAAACAGGAAATAACAATAAAATATTAGAAGCACTTCACCAACAACCAAGCTCAGGGATCCAGTGATCTAGCCTCCTCCATCAACAGATAAATCAGGGCATCCACAAGTTCCAAGACATCAATTTACTTTCAACTTCCAAGAGACTTGTATTACTTCAAAGAGTCATCAAATGCCAACAAGATAATGAGTTTAGATGCAGTATTTATGCTGCAAATGAGGAGGTGAAGCTAAGCTAGGGTTTGAGTGTCATTTATTATAGAGTTAATGAATTCCTAACGTTGAAGACCATGCAAGGCTCAAGGCAGGAATATCTACAGCTACTTCTCTGTTTTAATAACTCCTATCCTAACTCCTAAGGAAAAATAGGTGAAATGTTTGACTTTAAGACCTACTCATAACTTTTACAATAACTGTTTGACAGATATAAATATCTCTGACTCAGTTCAATAATTTCCTAATGCTTTATTGAAGGAAACTAAGCACTAGGTGGCAGAAAATATCTTTTGAGAAGAGTAACTGCCATGTGCCGAGTCATTTGAATTTTCTTTGGGTAAATATGTCCTTTGTTTTATCTTTAATCTTTGTCATCAGGCCTTAAACTCTGTCTTTATCTTTAAATGTCTCCTTTTATCATAATTTTCTTTAAACTGTTTGATATTTCTTTTTTGTTCCTTTAATCTTTTGATTTGTTTCTTTTGATCCTTTTCCTTTATCTTTTTGTCTTTCCACTGTCTTCTTTTCTTTCTTTGACTTTCATAAGTCTACCTTTTCTTTAATCTTCCGCTTTGACTGGCTAACCTTTGATTTTGACTTCTAAACTGTCATTAGCCCTTTAATCTTTCTTCTTTCCTCCTTTCACTGTTTCTTTGATTGTTTATTTTTCCTGTGTGCAGAGGAGGTCTTTCTTTGTGGATGGAGGTTCATTAGATCCACCGATGATCATGTTTCATCGATAATCGATCTTGATGCAAGGCCTCTATCCCTTTAACTTTGAATGAGACCACTGGATCGTCACCCAACGTCTAATCCAATTCTTTTGGACTGTGGGAGGGTATGGTGGACCTTTCCGCCATTAAACTTGCAAAAAACATAACCAATTAGTTTAGAAGCCTACGGAAGGGTTTCATTGTGCTTTCGGGGTTTTGAAATTTCGGAGGGCATTTGCAGAGGAGGAGAGGGTGCAGAGGGAAAGGTTCTGAAGGTGGAACCAGGAGAGATTCAAACAGAGGCGGGAGAAATTTGAATTTTGGAGCGGAGGGAAAAGGTGGTTTTGAAAAACCACAAGTGGTTTATCGTGCAGAGAATGGGTGGTTTGCGGTTTTGGGTAAAACAGACGCGATATACCCCAGGGTTTGACGCATGGCAGGCGAATACCGCCCATTTCCCGTGGGTCGCAAAACGCTAACCCAATCGCGACTTTATATGCAATATGCATTTTGGGCCGTTAGATCTCGAGTTTGGAGATAAACAGTGCGAAATGACTCAGGGGAGTGGCGAGCAGGTGATGGGATCGGCGGAGTGGAAGACAGGTGCCACAAACTGAATGGACGCGGGGTATAGTGGAAGGTAAGGCCCGAGCACGAGGTGACGTGGCAGGATATTTTTCATGTAGCGCATGGCTATAGTATATGCGGGAAAGGTTAGGGAAGCGATAGCCGTAGAATAAGGGTCCTGGGCTTTGATCAATGGTGCGGATGAGTCGATCAAGGGTGCGGGGGTAATGAAAAGGAGGGGGCCCGCATTTGATTTTCCAAATTTTTTAAGGGCCTTTATATAAGGTGTATGAAAATGGAAAGGGCGAAGGTATAGTTTTAGACGGGGAGAGGCTAAAGGATAGCGGAAAGTCGAGGTTTTATGGGTGTGAGGAGCTGGAGCTTAAGAAAAGAGGGGCTTAAGGCCTAATTTCTTAATAGAGTGGGTTTTACACATAAAACAGGGTTTTATGTATAATTTAAAGGACTCGATAGGATAAATTTAGCTTTAAACAATGTAAAAAGGGAGCTTTTTACATTGTTTAATATGTTAAAGGAAAAATGATGAATGGAGGGGTTTTTTATGAGGGTTTTGAGGAAGGGGGGTTATGAATGAGAGTGAAATTAAGGTAGTGAAATGAGGCAAACAGGCCCAAATAATGAATTCCTTCTTTGTAGCAATGGGATAGACATTTTAGGAGGCAGAGAAGGGAAAAGATAGTGAAAATAGTTTAACTTTAGGATAATGAAGGTAGTGAGACTTTTAGAACTCACGATACTCTTCAAATCTTGTTTCTAGAAATCTAGGATCATAATTTAGTCATATTTTTATATCAGTAAAAATTACTGATGACTAACAGTGGGTCCACTTAGGGAGGGCAGTTCCCTTTTGGAGGTGTCCAGAACTTTCATTTTATCAAATCTCTGAGCTTTTGCAGACCAGTGTCTTTCCATTGGGCAGATTTTTCCCTTCTTTTAACTTGCTGATATTTATTTGGAAATGATGATCCTGATAATATGAAACATATGATTCTTTCAACAACATTTAAATCTACCCAACCTACTTTTCCTAACATTTTTTATTCTTTGAGTGCACTTGAACTGGAAAACTCTTTGACATTTTATTTTTGAAAACAGAAATAAACTATATAGTTCTATCCTTATTGCTTCCAAGAGTTCAGATTAAACTGGTGAACTCTTTTTATTTTATAGCTAGACTATTTGACTGCCAAGATTAAGCTATTTGGTAGTCTTGATTCTCTAAACTATTGACATGAAATTTAAAGCATGGTTCAAATCAGGATTAGGCAATCTGATTTACCATGGTTGTGGCATTGGAAAAAGTTGCATACAAACATTATTCTGCATAAAGGAAAAATAGAAAGATAAGGGCTATAAATTCTCATTTTTAATGTATCCCCATCTTCCTCTTTGGTTCTGTTTTGAGCATGTGGAACTAGTATCTTTCATTCCATAATCTATCTTTTTTGATAATCAAGCTTGAATAATTTTGGCAATTATTGTTTTCACTAACTTATCAGCATAAATTTAAAGCATATTCAGCCATGATTAGGCTAGAATATTGAACAAGATATCATTTTGGATCAGTAGTGGCATTTAGGCTTGCACACTTTCAGCAATAATGTTTTTTGGGTATGGGGCTATACCTCTTTTTGAATTTGCCCTCGTTTTTTTTTTTTTTCATTGTTTTTTGTATTTTCTTGTGATTTTTCTCATGCAATGTTATGTATAATGAGTGAAAACTTTGAAGCTAGGAATCTTGAAAAAAATAATGTTTGAGCATCCTGCCATTGACAGGACCTCCAAATAATTCTTCCCCATTTAGCACTTGTAAAAAGAAAGCATTATGACCCCTAATGGAATGAATGATATAAGGCCCTTTCCACAAATTCTCAAATTTACCATGTTTACCTTTGTCTTCCCTCCTAGAATCCCTTTTCAGAACTGTATCTCCAACTTGGAAATTATTTGATTTAGTTCTTTTGTCAAAGATCTTCTTGATGTTTTCCTGAACTGCTTGTGTTCTTTTGTATACTTCCTCTCTTGACTGTTGTAATTGAATGGTTTTGGTTAGCCTTCTCTGCATGTTATTTTCTTCTGATTGCACTTCTTGGAGGAGTTTCATGACTGGAACTCCTAAAGACATTGGGAAGACTGCATCCATTCCATATACCAGCTGATAGGGAGACATATTTATTGATTTCTTGGTGGTTATTCTATCAGCCCATAATGCATGAACCAGCTTACTATGCCATGATTTCTGATTTTGTTCTAGCAGTCTTTTGATAATATTGATCAGACTTTTATTTGAGGATTCAAGTAGTCCATTACCCTGGGGGTAGTAAGTTGTGGAATGCCCTAATGTGATTTTATATTTATAGCAGAAATCAACCATTTTTTTGGATTTAAAGGCAGCATCATTCTCTGTAATGATATTTCTAAGGCAACCAAATCGGGATAGTATGTTGGTCTCAAGGAACTTGATAATGACTGACTTAGTAGCATTCCTGGAAGGGATATCCTTTATCCATTTGGTAAAATAATCAGTGGCAATAAGGATTCACTTATGTTGCGAAAATGAGGTTGGGTGAATTTTTCCAATAAATTCTAAACCCCGTTGCTGAAAGGGAGCCTCAATAATGATGGGATACAAAGGTAGAGGTAGGAGTTTTCTCTTGCCATCAAAAATTTGACACTTACGACAAGTCATGACTAGTTTTTTAGTATCAGGAAAAATGGTGGGCCAATAATAGCCAGCTCTAAGAATCTTGTTTTATGTGGTATTCCAATAAAGGTGGCCTCCACATTCTCCCTCATGCAGCTCATGCATGATTTTTCATACATCATTCTCAAGCAAACATTTAAGCAATATGCCAACAACATTTTTCCAATATAGAACCCCATCCAAAATGCAGTAATTTAAAGCTTTATGTTTCAATAATTTAGCTTTAGTATTTGATAAGGAAGGAGGGGTATTAAGATAAAAAAGCACATGAATGATATCAGCATACCAAGATTAATTCAAAAATATTTCTTCAATGTATGGAGGTGTGAATTATTCTATTTCTTCTAAAACATCAATCATATTCATGTCTAATTCTTGGAAATTTAATTCTGCCATGAGTTTTGCTAATCCCTGTCCTCTAATCAACTTGGTAGGCCTGATTTATAAATCATACTCTAAGATAATAGCAATCCATTTTCCCCTTTTACCATCAAGGTCTTGATTTAGAATGTCCTTGACAACTGTATGTGGGACAAAAGCAATGATATGAGAGTGTAAAATGTAGACTCGGAAATCTTTCAATGCTTTTATCAAGGCTAAGGCTTGTTTCTCCATGATGTTATATTTGAGTAGAGCATCTCTTAAGGCTTTACTGAAAAACAATATTGGTTGTTCTTGCCTTGTATTATTCTTTTGCAACAACACTGCAACAATGGTGTGTTCAGAGGCAAATGAGAAAATGTAAAAATCCTTGGTGAAATCAGGACTGATAAGAATTGATGTTTGAGTGAGAGCTTGTTTTTCTAGTTCAAATGATTGTTTGGCTTCTAAGGTCCATTTAACTCTTGTTTCCTTTTTGAGCATATTTGTGATATTTCTCAAAAGTTCAGCAAGGTTGGGGATGAAGCTCCTCAGAAATTTGATCTTCCCAATGAAAGATTTTAAGTCCTTGAGGTTTCTAGGATGGCTAATTTTCAATATGCCTTCAATCCTTTTAGGGTCTACTTTGATTCCTTCTTCAAATATTATGTGGCCTAGGAACTTTCTGTTAGGTAAACTTGACTCGGGATAGAGTCAATGTTGACTAGGGTAAATAGTAGTGGTTTTGGGGCACATGGTATTATGCACCCATGGTTTTCAGCCCATGGTATTGCATGTAATGGAGCCTATAAAAGGTTGGGAAGACTTCATTGTAAGGTAGGCCTGGAGGTGAGCGATGAAGGCTCACTTGGCCGGATTTGCCAAGGTTTTGGCCAATGCTTAATTAAATTTCATTGGTTGGGTTTTGCCCCGGGTTTTGGGTTTTCCCTGATAAATATCTGTGTTTATGTTATGATTTATTGCTGGCTATTTTATGTTTTTTGTTCCTCTCTGTAAATTTATTATTTCTCCGGTAATTCCTAACAACTGGTATCAAAGTTGGTGTAATAATTTTATTGTGTCTATAATTGTCTGCTTCTTTTCTAAACATGATCGTGCATAGATATATGTAAGAGGAGGACATGTCTGCGTAAAATATGGTTATATCTACTTATGAATACGTTGGATCTGATTAGATCTATTGCATTTGGAAAAAATTATGGGCATAATCATATGGAAAATATCAATATTTTCGAAGGTGATCGTAGTGCTGGCCTATGGGCAGGAGCTATTGCTCTTCCACCTCGGATCCGCCGACCATATTGGAGCAGAGGGGCACTACAACTTGATCCTTCAGCTCATCGTCTCTATCAGATTGTTTTTCAAGTTTCTCGAGGTCGAGTTCCCGAGGAGTTTTCTAGTGGAAACGGTGGGCTCCACTTCATTGGTGCTACAGGGGGTGTGGGTTGTCATCATGGGATCCTGCAACTACAATGATTGCTCTGTTGAAGATGTTTGGTCCAAGTAAGATGTCAGATCAACATAGATCTGATGAGGGCAATGGTAAAGTCGACTCTGTAAGCTACAATGGAGAGATAGCAGAGAAACCATAAAGGTCAGATTCTGGAGGATCATTCTCGCTCTTCGATGAGGACATTACGGGCGTCAAACCAGAGCTTCAACAAGGAAATCTAATTGTTCGTTTTGAATATCGGTGTTATGTGCGAATATGAGGATTCCCATTGTGAGAGATGGGCTCTATCGTAGGAATGCGAGTGTTGAAGGAAATTTTGGTAGCAGTCCCCTCGCAATTTTCTTGCTTTCCAGTTGCCAAGAAGCAGTAGTCTGCAGTGTTGCGGTCTCAGGTGGAGGGAAGCGAGATGGAACCCACTGTTTTCAAGGACTACCATCGCCACCATAAGATCTGTGAGCTCCAATCCAAGTTCCCTAAGGTCATCATCAACGGGATTGAGTAGCACTTCTGTCAGCAATGTAGCAAGTTTCATACGTTGTTTGAGTTTGATTAAGGAAAGTGAATTGTTATAGGAATGTGTGAAATTGGTAGCTAACACATTGTAAAGGTTTACGATGTTTTTTAAGGATCTAATAGTGGTGGCAGAGGTCACTCATAGTGATAGACGAAGACTTGTTGACATAGATCAAGGAGTAATTATGTTATTCGTTGCGGGTGGAAGTCGGCACGTTATGGGAAGATCCATGAAGCATCGTGAACATGTGGAGTGCTATGATGAGGTGTTGTTGGCGAAGTTGTGCAGAAAAAAATTGGACATCATCGTCAATGACAATGACGATGATGTTCTGGTAAGAGTCTTATATTGTTTTACAGTTGGATACCAACAAACATATGCCAACGTTAATCTGACAAAGATGAAGTCACCACATTTTGAAAAGGGAAACCATCGAATTTCGTGGGACTAGGAGAGAAAAGGTTGTAAAAATGAGAGAGGATATGTGCACGTGGATTAATTAATTGATGAACCATGTATCTGAAGAGAACTTCTAGAGGATTGGTGGTTACAAAGGTTGGTGACCCATGTAATCCGGTAGATGGGTTCTTTTTATATGGAAATTGATGTCATTTGTACAAACACAGCAATAATGAAACAAAATATATATATATATATTATAATGGAGTTAATTTTTATGTGTAAATGGGCATACCGCTATAAGACCTGGTATGGCATGCGTATCCCTGGGTAATCAGTGGTAAAGTCTGGGTTAGACTTACGTGATAGGGGGGATGTCAAGTTAACAATTACCCTGGGTAAAAATTTGAGGGGGGAAGAACTAGGGTGAGCGGGGTTGTCTCACTTAGCAATTTTGGCTGGATTTAGTCAAGAAACCCCAAGTCAAATTTAAGGGGGGAATTGTTAGGTAAACTTAACTCGGGATAGATTCAATGTTGACTAGGGTAAATAGTAGTGGTTTTTAGGCACATGGTATTGTGCACCCATGGTTTTCAGCCCATGGTATTGCATGTAATGGAGCCTATAAAAGGCTGGGAAGACTTCATAGTAAGGTAGGCCTAGAGGTGAGCGATGAGGGCTCACTTGGCCGGATTGGCCAGGGTTTTGGCCAATGCTTAATGAAATTTCATTGGTTGGGTTTTGCCCTGGATTTGGGGTTTTTCGTGATAAACATCTGTGTTTATGTTTATGATTTATTGCTGGCTATTTTATGATTTTTGTTCCTCTCAGTAAATTTAGTATTTCTCCGGTAAATTCCTAACACTTTCCTTCGTGGAGACCAAAGAGTGTTTTCTTGGGATTCAAAGATAAGCCATATTTCCTACATTTCTCAAAAATGTTTCTCAAATGGACTAAGTATTCTTTATCAGTCTTGGAGAAAACAGTGATGTCATCAAGCTAAATGATTATGAAATAGCCTATGTCTTATGAAAAAGCTATGTCCATGGCCCTTTGGAATGTGGCTCCTGCGTTCATCAAACCAAATGGCATTTTAACATACATGAATGTACCCCAAGGTGTGGTGAAAGCAGTTTTGTGTTGATCACTTGGGAGTACTAGCTCTTGGTTGTAGCCTAAAAAACCATCCAACATTGATATTCTTTTAGATCCAACCACCTTTTGAAGTATGTGATCCATTTTAGGCAAGGGATAATTATCTTTCAAGGAGGCTTTGTTCAGATTTATAAAATCAATGCAAAGCCTAATTTCCCCGGTCTTTTTCCTAACAGATACAAGGTTGGAAACCCACTGAGAGTATCTAAGGGGAACTATGATCCCAGCGTCGTACATATTTTTGATCTCTTTCTCAACCAAAGGTAATAAAACAGGGTTTATCCTTCTCAGTTTTTGTTTGAAAGGTTTTTGATTTTCCTTAAGATGAATTTTGTGTTGAATAATGCTGATATCATATGATTTCAGATCTTTGTACCCCCATGCAAACACATCTCCAAACTCCTTGAAAAGTTTAATATATTCTTGTTTGATATGAGTAGGAAGAGTGCTAGATAACTTTATCATTTTGGGTTCATTCATGCTCCCTATGTTATGTTCTTCTACATTAGTTTATGTAGGCTCCATCTTTGGTTTTTTAGCTACATCATTGAAGTCAAAAAGAACCTCTAAGGTGCAAGGCCCCTTGGTGTTGAGTCATTTTTGCATTGTAAAACTTCAAGGCCCTTTTGGTCTGGATTGTTTAGTAATTCTGCTTTATAAAGATGTTTAAATTGGTTTATATCAGCAGTAGAAGACAGCTGTGTTTTAGGGACTTGTTATTCATCAAAATAGTCTTCTTCATGGCTTGAGCTAGGTGTTGGTTCAGCAAAATCATTTCTTTACTGCAGAAAATCATCAATGTGCTTATCACCCTCAAATACTTGCCAATAGTTTTCATTGTCAGGAACTGTAGGATGGTTCTTTACTTTAACATTAAATTGCTGATTTACCCGGGTTATTTGACAATTGCTGGCAGTAAAGGCAAGTTCATTTTCGAGGCTATTCTGAGCTCTAGGGATGAAAGTGAGTTCATATTTTTCAAAGGTTTTCAGGAGCTCTAGGGCAGCATTACTTTATTCTCTTAATCTTGGTTTTTTAGCTGAATACTCCCCTTTTGTTTGCCTAATGATCAATTCTGAACCTCCTTGGACTGATATTTTCTTGGCTCCTAAATCTTTGAGAAATTTTAGGCCAAGGAGGAGAGCTTCATATTCTGCAATGTTATTGGTGCATTAGAAATCAAGTTTGTAGGGATGCCCTTTGTTTGTATTATGTATCCATACACCAGCTCCAGAACCTGTTTTGCTACAAGAGCCATCAAATCTCATTTTCCAAAGTGTTTCTATTTCATGCTCACTATCATTTTGTTGTTTAAGGTTGCGAAGGTTAGAGATGTTAGATTCTTCTTTTAGGGATTGTTTTGACGGTTCTGGTGGAATTAATTCTTTCTCATTTTCCTTTTCTTGTTTGTTGATTTCATCTTCATTATACAAGATAAAGGAATCTAGATCTGAATGAATAGAATAAACAAGAGTTTTGTTTGGTCTGTCTATGTTGCTTACCATATATTTCATATGGGATTCTCTGTATAATATTCTAGTTTGGTTAAAAACTAGGATGGTAGCATAAGACATGTCCATTTGAAGGCTCCCTTGAAGTTTGGCTCCCCATGATCTGGATAGAAGCATGCCATATTTTGGGGGAATGACAGCAACTACTATGCCCATAACTAGACCCTTAGCAGGAATTTGTGCCAGATTGACACATAAATCCTTGATCAGACCTAAACACTTGACTCTGCTTGAATCAAAGGAATACAGGTCTTTGTAAGGTTTAGTAATTTCTAGGCCTAATCTCTCCATCACCACTTTTGGCATGAGGTTGTGAGAGGCACTAGAGTCTAGCATGGCATTGTGCAAGATTTTATCATGTGTGTTTAAGATAACATAGAAGGGAGGGACAGCCCCTTCTTGGTATTTTCCTTCTACTTCAGGAACAAACAATAATTCTAGTTTATCATCTATCAAGCTCAAAGTATTAGTATCACTGCCTATATTCAAAGCTTTCAAAACTTGATTTTTATATACATCATGGCTTACTAATTCAACTAAGGGTATGCTAATTTTGACCTTGGCAATTTCTCCCTCAAGGCTAAAAGGGACTAGTGTTTTTGACATATTTACATATGTTTTGTCAAACATAGTCTTTTCAGCAATTCTGAGTTGCTGAGTTTTATTGGGATTGTTATTTTGGACATATTTCTCAGGGCCACTAGCATAGGTACTAGGGAAGCTTGGGTCAACACTTTGTTGACTAGTTTTGTCCCTATTTAAGTCAGTTTTCTTAGCCACAGTGTTGGTAGTATTTGTTGTCTTTTTAGGAATATTTTCTGAGGTATTCCTAACAACAATTTCTGTGTTATTGTTTTTGGAGGTCCCTTGGTTCTTTTTGCTCCTAAGATCATATTTTATGTGGACCTCCATTATAGCATTTTCAAACACCAATTGGTAATATTCAGAATCCTCATGATTGTTTTCAGTTTGTTCTGAGGAGAATAATCCTTGTTCTTCTTCTGTGAGAAAAGCATCACCCTCACTGTCAGATCCTATCAGGTGTACATGATTTTCTTCCAACCTTTCAGTCTCCCTTTCTTCTTCTTGATCTACATAGTTTTCTTGAAAAGGAGGCCTAATTTGTTGGTCATTATCTCTTTGTCTATTTTGAATAGGATCTCTTCTAAAATTTGGATTTCTATTTTTGTTTTGGGGATTAACTTGGCTCTCCCTAGGAGGTACTCTATCATTTAAGTTTATCTTTTCCAACATTCTTTCCATTACCCTCACTAAGTTATCAATTTTGGCATCAGATGATGAGGTTGATTCCATTGTTTCATCCTTGTATGTAACTCTTTTTTTTTATTTCAACCTAGCTCTTTTCTCAATCAGATTTGCTTCTACACTTATAGCTCCCCTCTGCATATCTTCTAAAGTTAAGGGGTCTCTTTCTCTTAGCTGATAGGCCATGTCTGGGTCAAAACCTTCAGGAAATTTAGCTAAGGCTAAGCCTAGTGGAGGTTTCATGTTTGGGGGAAGTGCATTGTAAACACTATTGAATCTAGTGCAATAATCTTGGATACTTTCCCCAGTATTTCCTTTAAGGTTTCTATACTCTGAAAGGATTGCAGAGGGTTCTTTTTAATTTCCCATTTGTTTATGAATGTTTGGTATAGAGAAGGGAGATCATTTATGTTGTTAAGAGTTAAGCTTTTAAACCATTTTTTGGCTTCTCCTCCTAAACTTTGGGCAAAGATTCTCATTTTAATGGTCTCTTCTTCTATTTCCATGTAATCAAAACCATCATCCATTTTATCTACATTTTTTTGGGCAGTAGTAGATTATGTTCCAGTGAAATGGGGAATTATGGATTAATAATCATTTGGTAAAGGAACCAGAGGTTGGGGTAACACTAATGGGGCATACCATGCTGCCATGGTGGGAGCAAATGGGGAATTACAAGAGGTGGATTTTTGGAAGAAAAAGTGGGTTGAAATGGAGTGTTTTGAATAGTGGAAGTATGGACGGGTGTGTTGGAAGTACCTGGACCAACAAACTGATTTTGAGCAGATTTGTTATGGAAGGAGCTAAAGTGATGGAGAAGTTGAAAATCAGGAGTAGAAGGAGAGGCTTCTCTACTAGAACTCTGTTGCAAATCTGTGGGCTCAAGGTAATTTTGGTCAATATCACTATGTGACTAGGTTCTAAATAGGTTCTTTGAATGATAAAAGTCAAAGTGAGGATCTTTCAAGACTGTAAGGTTTTCAAGGACAGATCTTGTTCTTTGGATAGTCCTAACAGTAGTTAAATTTCCAGCTCTAGAAGTTTGCCACAAAATATTTTCTGGATCATCAACTATAGTAGGAGGATTAGGGTCTGGATGAGATCTGGTATTGATCCTATGTGAAGCCAGATTTCAAATTCAAAATTTAGAGAGGCTGAAAACTTAAGGATTGTTTTCAGAAGTTTGACCTCTCCTAGTGTTTAGTATATCTCTAAAATATGGGACTAGGCTTTTAAACCTCTTAGGACTAATTTGACTCAATCCTAAGGAATTATAAAGAGGACTAGTGAATTTATAGGCTTACTGGGGTTAGTGGAGTCGCCAGGTGGAAATTTTTAGCTATTTTGAAGGTAAAATGTATATGGTCCACCACCAATAATTAATAAAAAGAACCAATCTAAGGATGTTTTTGGGGTTTTCTAAGTTTTTATGTAGCCCTAAGGTTTTGTAATAGTGTCCTATACCTGAGTTATCATTTATTTAAGATGGTGAAACAAACAAATTCTACTCTTGGCTATTAGTTTATTTTCTTAAGTTTAACTAAGGTTCAAAATGAGTCTATAAGAGTTTTTTGGGCTACTATGTACTCGGTCCCACCGTGATTGCCATTATGTTATCATCCTGTGATTTGGTAGATTGGTAGAACAAATGACAAGGCAACACCAAAACCAATCTTTAGAGTCCAAGGACCTAGCCTTCCTGGACTCAGAGAGGGATCTCTCTATTTGTTTGCAAAATATATGAACTTGTTTGCTTTAAAGGGTTGATTTTAGGCTAGTTATTAAGTATGGGTTTTTGTTGTTTGTTTTGGTTGGGTACGATGATCAAAGCACCATAGGTAGAATGAGGAAATCTCTAAGTCATTGGGTGATGGAGTCTAATTAAAATCATGATAAGTTCATTAATGGATCGGGGAGTATCATAGGGAAAATATAACTTGGCAAGTGGATATTCAAAGTTTTTAGGGTAATGAGATGGACATCAATTGTGATAATAATAGTAGGACAAAGGGAAATTAAGAATCCTTTATCATGTACTCTTAACAAAGGGACTTAAAAAATTATAAGCATGAAGGGGAAATCAATAGACAGGGAAAACCATAAATTCTATGATCCAACTATAGCAGATAATTATTCAAGACAAACTTTTCCAATAAAATATAGAAGGCAAGAAACTCATTTAACTTCTAGTGATTTCACCTTCAAGGATAGAAAACACTTAAGACACACATATAACTGTAATCAGGGAAGACGGAACTCCTAGACATCCTTGATAATAGCTATGAAGATCTCTAAAACAATTAGTTAAGAAAGTAGAAAGGGTATGATCAAAACAAAACCTCTTTGGCAAACTTTAAATAATGTTACTTTAGAGAGAGACTTCAAAAAATAGTGTTATAGTGGCATCAAATAAGCAAGGCTTACCATAAATAATTCTTGATACCAATTGTATTCAACTATTTATGAATTAAACAAGATGAGGGGGTCTAGAGAGCAATTAATAATTCTCTAAAATGTCCTAGCAGAAGAAAACATTAAGGCGGTGAAGAATAAACAGAACTAAGGTGCTTTCAGAAGACATTTCTTAGTCTAAATCTTTTATTCTACTGCAACATAGAAATATGGGAAACATAAAGAAATAGGAAATAAAAATAATAGATTAGAAGCACTTCACCAAAAACCAAGCTCAGGGATCCAATGATCTAGCCTCCTCCATCAACAAACAAATCAGTGCATCCACAAGTTCCAAGACATCAATTTCCTTTCAACTTCCAAGAGACTATGTATTACTTCAAAGAGTCATAAAATTCCAACAAGGTAATGAGTTCAGATGTAGTATTTATGTTGCAAATGAGGAGGTGAAGCTAAGCTAGGGTTTGAGTTTCATTTATTACAGAGTTAATGAATTCCTAACCTTGAAGACCATGCAAGGCTCAAGGCAGGAATATCTGCAGCTACTTCTCTGTTTTAATAACTCCTATCTTAACTCCTAAGGAAAAATAGGTGAAATGTTGGAATTTAAGGCCTACTCATAAATTTTACAATAATTGTTTGATAGATATAAATATCTCTGACTCAGTTCAATAATTGCCTAATGCTTTATTGAAGGAAATAAAGCACTAGGTGGAAAAAAATATATTTTGAGAAGAGTAACTGCCATGTGCTGAGTCATTCAAATTTGCTTTGGGTAAATATGTCCTTTGTTTTATCTTTAATCTCTGTCATCAGGCCTTGAACTCTGTCTTTATCTTTAACTGTTTGCTTTTATCATAATTTTCTTTAAACTGTTTGATATTTTTGTTTTGTTCCTTTAATCTTTTGATTTATTTCTTTTGATCCTTTGCCTTTATCTTTTTGTCTTTCTAATGTCTTCTTTTATTTCGTTGACTTTCATAAGTCTGCCTTTTCTTTAATCTTCCACTTTGACTTTCATAAGTCGATCAAGGGCGCGGGTGTAATGAAAAGGAGGGGGCCCACATTTGATTTTTCAAAGGTTTTAAGGGCCTTTATATAAGGTTTTAGGGCGTGTGAAAATGGAAAGGGCGGAGGTATAGTTTTAGACGGGGAGGGGCTAAAGGATAGCGGAAAGTCGGGTTTTATGGGAGTGAGGAGCTGGCGCTTAAGCAGAGAGGGGCTTAAGGCCTAATATCTTAATAGAGTGGGTTTTACACATAAAATGGGGTTTTATGTATAATTTAAAGGACCCGATAGGATAAATTTTAGCTTTAAACAATGTAAAAATGGAGATTTTTACATTGTTGAATATGTTAAAGGAAAAATGATGAATGAAGGGGTTTTTATGAGGGTTTTGAGGAAGGGAAGGAATGGGTTTTTCAGAGGAAGGGGGTTATGAATGTGAGTGAAAGTAAGGTAGTGAAATGAGGCAAACAGGCCCAAATAATGAAGTCCTTCTTTGTAGCAGTGGGATAGACTTTTTAGGAGGCAGAGAAGGGAAAAGATAGTGAAAATAGCTTAACTTTAGGATAATGAAGGCAGTGATATTTTTAGAACTCACAGTATTCTTCAAATCTTGTTTCTAGAAATCTAGGATCATAATTTAGTCATCTTTTGATATCAATAAAAATTACTAATGACTAACATATGTATGGACCTTTTCATAGATTTTCAAATTTTCCATGCTTGCCTTTGTCCTCTCTTCTTGAATCCCACTTCAGCACTTTGTCTCCAATCTGGAAATCATTTGCTTTGGTCCTCTTATCAAAAAATTCCTTGATATTCTCGTGTACTTCTTGTGTTCTATTGTATACTTCGTCCCTTGATTGTTGCAAATGAATGGTTTGGTTTAGCCTCCTTTGTATATCATTTTCCTATGACTGTACCTCTTGGAGGAGCTTCATCACTGGGATTCCCAAGGATGTTGGAAAAACTGCATCCATGCCATACACTAGCTAATAGGGAGATATATTAATTGATTTTTTTCTTGTTAATCTGTCTGCCCATAGTGCATGCACTAATTTGTTGTGCTATGACTTTTTGTTCTCTTCCGGCAACTTCTTGGTGATATTTACCATACTTTTGTTAGAGGAATCAGCCAACCCATTACCTTGAGGGTAATAAGCTGTAGAATTCCCTAATGTGATGTGATACTTGTGACAAAATTCCACCATTTTTTTGGACTTAAATGCAGCAGCATTGTCAGTGACGATTTTTCTTGGACAGCCAAATCTGGACAAGATATGATTTTCAAGGAATTTGTTGATTAATAATTCAGTGGTAGTCCTTGAGGGGATGGCTTCTATCCATTTGGTAAAATAAACAGTTACAGTGAGGATCCATTTGTGTTGGGCAGAGGAAGCAAGGTGGATTTCTCCAATAAAATATAAACCCCGCTATTGAAAAGGAGTTTCAACACTGATAGGGTGCAAAGGCAAAGGGAGTAGTTTTCTCTTTCCATCAAAGATTTGGCATTTATGGCAAGTCACTACTAGCTTGTGGGTATCAGGGAAAAGAGTGCGCCAATAGAAACCAGCTCTAAGGATTTTTTTGGCAATGGTTTTCCAATAGAGATGACCTCCGCATTCTCCTTCATGAAACTCATGCATGATTCTATCTACATCATCTTCAAGTAAACATTTAAGCAAGATACCAACATTATTTTTCCAATATAAGGCTTTATCTAGAATGAAAAAATTTACAGCTTTTAGTTTAAAATATAGCCTTCGTTTTGGACAAACCAGGAGGAGTATTCAGATTAAAAATCACATGTAATATATCAGCATACCAGAGTGAGTTCAGAAATGCTTCTTCAATGGGTTGAGTTTCCAATTCCTCCTGTTCATCCATGGAATGTATCATGTCTATGTCTAATGCTTGAAATTTTGCTTTAGCCATTAGTTTGGCCAGTCTTTTCCCTTTGATCAACTTGGTTGGCTTGATTTCTACTCTAAAATGACAAAAATTCACTTACCTCTTTTACCATCAGGATCCTGAGTTAGTATGTCCTTAACAACTGCATGAGGAACAAAAGCAATGACATGTGAATGCAAGATGTAAACTCTGGAATATTTTAAGGCTTTGATTAAGGCAAATTCTTGTTTTTCCATGATGTTATATTTCAGAGGAGCATCTATAAGTGCCTTGCTGAAGAAATCTATGGGTTGTTCTTGTCCCATTATGTTCTTTTATAGCAATATTGTAGCAATTGTGTGTTCAGATGCAAATGAGAAGATGAAGAAATCCTTGGTAAATTCAGGGCTGATTAGAACTGGTGTTTGGGTGAGTGCTTATTTTATCATTTTGAATGATTATTTTGCTTTTGTGGTCCATTTGACTCCTATCTCTTTTTTCAGCATGTTTGTAATGTTTCTTAGGAGTTCTGCAAGGTTTGTTATGAACCTTCTTAAGAAATTGATCTTTCCAATGAAAGATTGCAACTTTTTGATGTTTCTAGGGTGACTAATCTGCAATATACCCTCAATCCTTTTTGGGTCTATCGTAATCCCTTCTTCAGTTATAATGTGGCCTAAAAATTTTCCTTCTTGAAGACCAAACAGAGTTTTCTTAGGATTTAAAGATAGACCATATTTCCTACATCTTTCAAAGACCTTTCTTAGGTGAACTAGGTGTTCTTCATCAGTTTTAGAATAGACAGTTATGTCATCAAGGTATATCACAATGAAGTATCCTATTTCTTCGGAAAAATCAATGTCCATGGCTCTTTGAAAGGTGGCCCCCGCATTCTTTAACCCAAAAGGCATTTTGACATACATGAAGGTGCCTAAAGGTGTAGTGAAGGTGGTTTTGTGTTGATCACTTGGAAGTACTAGCACCTGATTATACCCTGAAAAACCATCAAGAAATGATATTCTTTTAGAGCCTACTACCCTTTGCAGTATATGATCCATCTTAGGTAAAGGGTAGTTGTCTTTCAGGGAGGCCTTGTTCAAATTTCTGAATTCTATGCGTAACCTAATTTCCCCTGTTTTCTTCCTCACTGACACAAGGTTTGAGACCCATTCTGAGTACCTGAGTGGGACTATTATTCCAGCATCATACATCTTTTTTATTCATTTTTCAACTAGAGGCATTAGGACAGGGTTTATCCTACACAATTTCTGCTTGAATGGTTTCTAGTTTTCCTCGAGAGGAATCTTATGCTGAATGATATTTGTATCATAGGAATTCAAGTCTTCATAACCCCATGCAAACACATCTTTAAATTCTTTGAATAGCTCAATGTATTTCTGTTTTATAAGAGATCATGGTGTTTTGGAAATTTTTATCATTTTAGGTTCTTCTTCACTGCCTATGTTGCATTCTTCTACATTTTTTTCAGTGGATTCCATCTTAGGCTTCATAGCAACATCATTAAAATCAAACAATTCTTCTAAGGGGGCAAGTCCTCTTGTCAATAAGTTGTCTTTGCAGTGTAATACCTCAAGGTCCCTTTTGTCTAAATCTTCACAAAATTCTTCCTCATCAGGGTGTTCAAGCAGATTTATATCAACAAGATAAGGTGTTGAAGATTGCAACAAGAAACAGTGAAGGAGGCATCCTGAAACATCTTTCCTGATCCTAGTTGGAAAGTGATCACCAAAACTAGGTGGGGGCCACACAGTGATTTTTGTCGCAAAGTCTATTTTTAGACTATGTCTATTTTTAGACATGTCGATCATATTCTATGAGTTGCGGGATGTTATTTATGGATGGTTGGTCAAGCTGGTAAAAAATAGATGGACCTCTATTTTTAGACATTGGGCGGAATCTATTTTTAGACTGCCGGGCTAAAAATAGAACAGTCAAATATTATTAACCCTTAATAATATTTAGACTATAAACATTATCTTATCCTCTTGGAGCACTTCATTTTGATGCTTGGATGTGGCACATGCAGCTGACAGAAGGAAATACACTTTTCCTAAGGGTTAGTTGAGCTATTGCATGGTTGACTTCAGTTAGAACTCAAGTGGCAGAGTTTGGTGGAGTTGATGAGACAGTTGGTGGAGTTGTGTTCGGTTTAACTTATTGAACTAGTTGTATTTAGTCTAACTGATAAATACACTAATGATGAGTGGTGTGAATTAATTATTAATTAATTCACTAATTATTAACTCATAAATCAACTAAAGAATACATCAGTTAACTGCAATGCATGGACAGTTCAGTGGAGACCAGTGTTAGAGGTGGGTGAAAGGGTGAGTGTGGCTATCAGTTGTGACTATACCTGTGCATGAGATTTGCACACACATTGATTGAGATTGCCAATGAGGATTGCGCAGTACAAGCTAGTGGGATTCGAACTTGGATCTCATCATTATTCATCTTGGATTGCACATTAGAGGCAGGCAGACTTGTGGAGGAGATTTGAACCTGTGACTTGTTCATCTTCCGTGCTAGTTTGTGTGTAGCATGTGAGATAGTGCTGAGAGTTGTGAGGAGCTTTGTGCTATGTATTGTTACATGATATCTATCATTATAATATACAGATAGTTGGGGGTTTTCAGCTCTAAGCTTTCCCCATTACATACTGTGTTATATGTGTGCTTGATTATGTTTTAATGTGCGCATGCGACTGCTTCTATTTCCGCATATTGATGATCAATTGTAGAAGAGGTTATGTATTATGCATGAAGCTTAAATAGTGTGTAATCAGGATAATCTCAGTGAATAATTCAGCTATTATTCAAATTTCTACATGGTATCGGAGCGAAATTGATCATCGGATCTATTACAGTGATTACAATTTATTTCGGTAGACAGAGTCTGTAAGCGGGCCAGGTAGCCTCTGGATCCATCCTTTCTTTGAAAGGTGATATATCCAGTAAATGCCCCTACAGTCGATCTCTGTGCTAGAAATACTTTTTTTCTCACAGATCAGAAGCGGTTGAGTTTTGAGCTGGTGGAATTCGAATTTGCAGCAGTGTTTTCTTGGTGTCGAAGTCAAAATGTCTTTCAACGGATTGTGATTGGAGTATGCTCTTGAAGGCAGCTCGAATTATATTGCATGGAGAGATAGGATGGAGGCGGTGTTAGATGACAATGGGCTGAAGGAGTTCATAGATGTTGAAGTTCCAAAGCCTTCTTCTAGCGATGCTGCCTTGGTTGAGGCTTGGCAAAAGAAGACAGCAAGGTGTCGAAGGATTCTGTTGGAGGGCGTGAAGGATCACATTGTATCCAGCCTGCATGGTAAGGCTTCTCCATTTTTGATGTGGAAAGCCTTGACAGATTTATTCCAAAGCAAGAGCGACCAGAGGAAGTTGGCGCTCAAGGATAAACTCAAGAAAATAAAGATGGAGAAGAATGACACTATTCCGGTATACTTGACAAAGTTTGTCCACTGCAGGGATGAGCTTGGGAGTGTAGGAGTTAGTGTGGATGATGAGGACTTGGTGAGCTTGGCTCTCCTTGGTCTTCCGAAGAGTTGGCATTCCTATGAGGATTCTGTCAATGGTCGGGAGAAATTGCCAGGATGGGAAAGACTGTGGTCTGATCTTGTGCAAGAGGAGATAAGGCGGAGTACCAGGGATGGATCTTCATCAAAGGTATCTGATGAAGAGGATTGCGCTTTGGCTGCCAAAGCAAGGAAGGGGAAGGGAAAGAAGAATGCTTCTCAATCCGGTGCGGATGGTAAAGAGCGTGACATGTCCAAAGTGAAGTGTTTTCACTGTCACGAGCATGGGCATTATGCCACGAATTGTCCACAGAAGAAGAAGAAAAAGCAGGCTGCTGGAGCTGCAGCTGGTGAGGCTCTTGCCTCGCAATTTGAGCTGGAATTCTCATTGATCGCATGCATGGTGTCTAGTGCATTGGGATCGGGGTGGTATTTTGATAGTGGCGCTTCCTTTCACATGACGGGAGATGTGAATCTTTTCAGTGACTTGGTGGAGAAATATCTCCAGTTGCATGTTGAGTTGGGAAACAATGGACGATACAATGTGACCGGCATTGGTACCATAACCTTTCAGAGGGAGTCAGGTAAACTCATTCTTTTACAAGATGTAGTGCATGTTCCAGGTTTAAAGAAGAATTTGATCTTAGTCGCAATGTTAGAGGATAAAGGGTATGAAGTTGTCTTCAGTGAAGGAAAATTTTTCCTTCGGCACAAGGCAACAGGACAAGTCAAGAAGGTTGGGATTCGAGCAAAGAATCTCTACAGACTTGAAGTAGATGGGATGTCTACGAAGCTTCCTACTGTTGGGAAGTGCAAGAAAGACATGCAATTGATGCTTGAGAGGGAGCAAGTTTTGCATGCAGGTAATAGTGAGCCTTAGGATGTGTAGCAACCACAATATGAGGATCATGGAGTGGAAGAAACCACTCATGCAGAGAAATTTCGTGCCAGATGGGCAGAGGGAGTGCATGCAGCTATACCACCAGGTGAGAGGTGGGGCGACATGCATGAATAATCTCAAGAGGAGATTTCTGGGCAGGATTCATGAGATGGTGTGGATCTCATAAATTGAACCTGGCTACGAGGTGCCCACAGCGCAGCAGTAGCATGATCAGTTGGAGTGATGCAGGCAGATCAAAGTGACAGTGTCGGATACTGGAGCGCGGATCAGAGTTGACAGCAAGTGCAGAGTGCATGGGTGCAAGAGTTCAATAGCGCAATGGTTCCTGATGACATGTGTAGTTGGCCAGCAGAAGTCGGAGACTTTGATGATAGATGCATCAGACTGATTGAGTTGTTTGGAGCCTATTCAGTTTCAGAGGAGTTGCAGAGCAGATGCATGGAGTTGCATGGCGCCTGTGAAGGTTGCAGGGCGAATGCATGGAGTTGCATGTCGCATGAAAAGACAGTCCTTTCTTGTTGAGAGGGAGTGTTGAAGATTGCAACAAGAAATAGTGAAGGAGGCATCCTGAAACATATTTCCTGATCCTAGTTGGAAAGTGATCACCAAAACTAGGTGGGGGCCACACAAGTGATTTTTGTCGCAAAGTCTATTTTTAGACTATGTCTATTTTTAAACATGTCGATCATATTCTATGAGTTGCGGGATATTATTTATGGATGGTTGGTCAAGTTGGTAAAAAATAGATGGAACTCTATTTTTAGACATTGGGCGGAATCTATTTTTAGACTGTCGGGCTAAAAATAGAACAGTCAAATATTATTAACCCTTAATAATATTTAGACTATAAACATTATCTTATCCTCTTGGAGCACTTCAGTTTGATGCTTGGATGTGGCACATGCAGTTGACAGAAGGAAATACACTTTTCCTAAGGGTTAGTTGAGCTATTGCATGGTTGACTTCAGTTAGAACTCATGTGGCAGAGTTTGGTGGAGTTGATGAGACAGTTGGTGGAGTTGTGTTCGGTTTAACTTAGTTGAACTAGTTGTATTTAGTCTAACTAACAAATACACTAGTGATGAGTGGTGTGAATTAATTATTAACTCATAAATCAACTAAAGAACACATCAGTTAACTGCAATGCATGGACAGTTCAGTGGAGACCAGTGTTAGAGGTGGGTGAAAGGGTGAGTCTACTATCAGTTGTGACTATGGCTGTGCATGAGATTTGCACACACATTGATTGAGATTGCCAATGAGGATTTTGCAGTACAAGCCAGTGGGATTTGAACTTGGATCTCATCATTATTCATCTTGGATTGCGCAGTAGAGGCAGGCAGACTTGTGGAGGAGATTTGAACCCGTGACTTGTTCATCTTCCGTGCTAGTTTGTGTGTAGCATGTGAGATAGTGCTGAGAGCTGTGAGAGCTTTGTGTTATGTATTGTTACATGTTCTCTATCATTATAATATACAGATAGTTGGGGGTTTTCAGCTGTATGCTTTCCCCATTACATACTGTGTTATATGTGTGTTTGATTATGTTTTAATGTGCGCATGCGACTGCTTCTATTTCCGCATATTGATGATCAATTGTAGAAGAGGTTATGTATTATGCATGAAGCTTAAATAGTGTGTAATCAGGATAATCTCGGTGAATAATTCAGCTATTATTCAAATTTCTACATAAGGTGGCTTTTTTTTGTGTGTTTGTTCCTCAGTAGAGTAGTCCTCTTTATGATTTGAGTCTGATTTTGGCATTTCAAACTTAGTTTTGGGCTGCAAAAAGTCTTCAATCTGTTTTTCACTTTCAAACACTTGCTAATAATATATGTTATCAAGGACTGTTGGTCTGTATTTTACCTTAACTTTTTATTGTTCATTGACATGAGGTAGTTTACAAGTGCTGGCAACAAAGTCTAGTTCATTTGCAAGGCCGTTTTGAGTTCTTAGGGCAGAGGTAAGTTCATATTTCTCAAATGTATTTAGGAGTTCTAAGGAAGAATTTCTATATTCTCTTAGCCTAGGATTTTTGGCTGAGTATTATCATTTTATTTGCCTAATGATTAGCTCAAAATCTCCTTGAACAGAAATCTTCTTGGCTCCTATATTTTCCAGCAAGTGTAAACCTAGGAGAAGAGCTTCATACTCTACAATATTGTTTGTACATTGAAATTCCTGTTTGTAAGAGTGACCTTCATTGATGTTGTGTATCCAAACACCTACTCCTAAACCAGATTTTCCACAAGAGCCATCAAAGCTCATGTTCCAAAGTGTTTCAAGTTCAGATTCACCATTATGTTGTTGTTCATGGCTGCTAGGGTTTTGGTTGTTATGTTCTTCATTTTGTGCTTGGTTTGACTGTTCTGACAGGTCTTGCTCTTCCTCTTTTTCTTTTATTTGTTCATTAATGTCATCTTCATTGTATAGGATAAATGATTCAAGGTCTGAATGGATAGAATAGAGAGGGGTGTTGTTTGGCCTATCTTGGCTACTTACCATGTATTTCATGTGAGATTCTTTGTACAGTCTTCTTGTTTGGTTAAAGACTTGAATGGCAGCATATGTCATGTCCATTTGGAGGTTTCCTTGGAGTTTGGCTCCCCATGATCTAGATAAAAGCATGCCATATTTTTGGGGTATGTCAACCACTACAATATTCATGACTAGGCTCTTGGCTAGTATTTGTGCCAAATTGACACATATATCTTTGATTAAACCCATACATTTAACTCTACTTGAATCAAAAGAGTACAAGCCTTCGTATGGTTTGGTTATTTCGAGGCCTAATCTCTCCATCACTACCTGTGGCATGAGGTTGTGTGAAGCACCAGAGTCTAGCATGGCATTGTGTAGGATCTTGTCATGAACATTCAAACTGACATAGAATGGAGGCACAACTCCCTCTTGGAACTTTCCATCTACCTCTGATCCAAACAACAATTATGGTCTGTCATTAGTCAGATGTACAGTATTAGTGTCATTTCCCATGTTTAAAGCTTTCAAAACTTGGGATCTATATACATCTTGAGTCACTAATTCATAAGGGGTCTAGCTATTTTGATCTTGGAAATTTCACTTTCAGTACTGAATGGTGCCTGTGTTCTTGGAAAAGTTAGATCAGTTTTATCATACATGGTCTTTTTAGAAGATTTAGCTTGTTGAGTTTTATTTGGCATCTTAGTTAAAGCAGGTTTTTCAGGGCCACTAGTTGATGAAGTAGGGCAGCTTTGGTCACCATCATGTTAGCTCATTTTGTTTTTGTTTTGATCATAATTCTTAGCCATGGTGTTCATGTTTTCTGTTTTCTTTCTAGAACTGTTTTCAGGGGTCTTCCTAGCAGAAAAATTTGGGTTGTTCCTTTTGGAGGCATCTTGGGATTTCTTACTTCTGAGGTCATACTGCCTATGAACCTCCATGATAGATTTTTCAAACCCTAGTTTGTATTCTTCAAAATCCTCATATGTTCTTTCATTTTGGCTTGAGGAAAATAGACCTTGTTCTTCTTCTGTGAAAAAAACACCATCCTCATTATTGGAGTCTATTAGATTGACATGATTTTCTTCTGGCTCTTCAATCCCTCTCTCCTCTTCATCTACAAATTTTTCTTGGAAAGGAGGTCTGATTTGCTGGTCATTTTCTCTTTGTTTGATTTGAGGAGGATCTCTTCTAAATTTTTGGTTTATGTTTCTATTTTGAGGGTTTGTTTGGTTTTCCCTAGGAGTTACTCTTTCATTCAAGTTAATTCTCTCCATAATCCTTTCCATTGTCCTAACTAGGATGTCAATTTTTGTATCAGATGTGGAGGCCATAGTTTCCTATTTGAATGTAACCTTCTTCTCTGCTCTCATTCTAGCCCTTTTAGAAATTAGGTTGGCTTCTACACATACTGCTCCCATTTGCATGTCTTCTAAGCTAAGGGGATCTCTTTCTCTTAATTGATAAGATATGTCTGGATCAAATCCATCTGGAAATTTCACTAAGGCTAGGCCTTGTGGGGGTTTCATGTGCGGTGGGAGTGCATTGTATACACTATTGAACCTAGTGCAATAGTCTTGGAAACTTTCCCCAACATTTCTCTTAAGGTTATCATACTCTGATAGGATTTGAAGAGGATTTTTCTTAGTCTCCCACTTTTTTATGAATGTTTGATAAAGGGAAGGGAGATCATGAATGCTATTAGGGGTTAAGTTCTTGAACCATTTCTTTTCTTCTCCCCCTAAAATTTGGGCAAACATTCTCATTTTTATGGTCTCCTCTTCTATTTCTTAGTAGTTAAAAGCATCATTCATCTTGTCTACATGATTTTGGGCAATGGTAGAATCAGTCCCATTAAAGTGAGGGATTTTAGATTGATAGTCTTGTGGCATAGGCAGTAAAGGTTGTGATAGTACTAGGGAGGCATACCATGCTTCCATGATAGGAGGTAATGGAACCCAGGGAGGATTTATAAGAGGAGGGTTTATGAGTGGAGGTGGAGGATGAAATGGAGTGGTTTGCACAGTCGATGTATGATTGGGGGTGGAAGATGTACTTGGACCAGCTAGCTGATATTTAGTAGATTTAGAACGAAAGGAGTCAAAGTGTTGGAGAAGCTGAAGATCAGGAGGAGTGCAAGGAGAGGCTTCTCTACTAGGACTCTATTGTATTCTATTAGGCTCAAGGTTTGTCTGGTCTATCCAACTTTGATACTTAGTTCTGAATAGGTTTCTTCTATTGTGTAAGTCAAATTGGGTATCTTGCAAAGATGTGAGGTTTTCAGGAATAGAACTTGCTTTGTGAATGGGTCTAACAATAGTTGAATCTTTAGTCCTAGAAGTTATTCTTATGATTATTTTTGTGTCATCAACTATATCAGGAGGGTTTGGGTCCGGGTGAGATCTGGTGTTAATTCTTTGTGAAGCTAGATTTTAGACCTACAACACAGAGAGGCTGAAATTTTATGAGTTTTGAAAATAGACCTATCTGTAAGAATACTAATTTCACACAGTATGTGATTGGGCTTTACACTATTATGACTGATTGATACATTCCCAGGGTAGCCTGTGAGAAATAGTGGAGTCAATAGGGCTGCTGAAGACTAGTGGAGTCACCAGGTGGATGATGCTAACAGTTTTGAGGATTTGTTTGTTGTCCACCATCAACAATTGGATACCAATATTGAAATATTTTTAGGTTTTCTGAGTTCTTTATGTACCACTAATATTTTCAATAAGTGGTTCCACCGTGATCGCCGTTATGTTAGGTCCCTGTAATTTGTCAGATTGGCAAGACCAAATGAACAAGGGTAATATCAAACCAACTTTGGAGCCCTAGGACCTAGCCTTCCTAGACTCAGAGAGGGCACTCTCTATATTTGTGTAAAGGATGTAACTTGATTGATTTTAGGGTTTTGATTTTAGGCTAGTTAAAATGATAGGGTTTATTTGTTTTGTTTTGTTTGGTTGGGTTGCTTATCAAGAAGAATAGATAAAGTAAGAGAAATTCAAACCATTGGGCTATGCGGTCTGTGAAAGGTTTGAAGAGTACAACAATAAATCAAGGGTGTTTCATAGGGCAAGCTAAAAATTCCAAATGGATCCTTTAGATAAAATTAGTAATATGATGACAGCAAGTTATGAATTTAGTAAAACTAAAGGGAAATTAAGAATCCTTTAATTATACTCCAAACAATGAAATCCTTCAGGACAATAGCTTAGTAACACTGAAGAGCAGTTAATAATTCTTCAGCTATACTTCACGAGACAGACCTCAAAACAACAATCAAGTAATCCTAGAGAGCAGTTAAGAAGTCTTTAATTATTACTTTCAGAGGAAAACATAGAGATAATAACGACAGATAGAGTTGAGTTGCCAAAACAACATATCTCAATCTAAAATTTATGTTCTATTATTAAAGAAGTAATGAACATAATGTAGAGCAAAGGAAAACATTGACAAGAGTGGAATAACATCACCATCTAACAGAGTTCATGAATCCTATGAATGTGCTGGTTCCATTGATATTCAGTCCAAGACATTTACAAGGCTCCAAAGCCAAACTTCTTTACAACTCACAGTCTAAATAGCATTCAACTCAGCAAAACCACTTGCCAAACAACAACATAATGAAGCTTACATGCAGTATTTAACTACAAAACGATGAATTAAACCCTAGCTATGGTTTTTAGGAGTCATTAATTACATAGTTAAGTCACTTTGACCTTAGAGACCAAGCAAGGCCCAAGGCAAAATATCTAAAACACATTTATGGAAAAAATAACTTCTAACATAATTATTTGAGCTAATTTGGAGAAAAAGTTGACTTTAAGGCCTCAAAATATCTTTTTCAATAACTCCTAGCAAGGGCGCAGCTCCAAGGTACAGGGGCACATCGCCAAGACTAGAAAAATCACCTATTTTGCGGCTGAGTTTTGAAGGTCTTCCCGGTGTCAAAATGAGCTCCATGATAGCTCATTGGAAATTCTATCCTATCTAGTTTCTAGATCTGCCTTTAATTTCCAAATTGGTGCCCATTTTCCTAGTCAAAAACCACTTTTCCCAAGACTGCTAAGGGCGCAGCGCCAATGTTGAAAAGAGAGCAGAAAGGTGATTTTTTGCTAGTTTTTGGCCCTTTTGAGGGACCAATTTTGCTCCAAATGACCTGAAATTTTCTAAGGATGATGTCCTTGGCATCAGTATCATGAAAATGTAAGCTCTTTGTCAATTGAGTGCCCCAAAAAAGATCGCAACGCGAGTGGCGCTGCGCATTTGGCCCCTTTTCTGTTAACCAAACTGTCAAAAACTCAAAATTTGAAAAAATGTGCCAAAATTTGGAATTTACTTTGTTGATCATGATTTGGATGCTTGGAGGGATACATCAGCAAGGATATAAAGTTTTTATTTCTCCTTTTCTTCATTTAGGGCTTGAATCTTTGTAAGGGCTCATTTGAGCTTGGCCCTTGCAATCCTGTTCCTCATGGCATAATGCCTTGCCATCTTTCTCTACATGTCAGTGTCTCTCTTGGAATTTTCTAGCTGACCCTCTAGGTGAAAATTTTCCCTCTCAAGCCAAGATTCTCTATCATAGTTTATCTATATGGCAAGCAGCTCACTTGGAGTGAGCTGCTCTGCCAATTTTGTCTCTTTCTCTCTTTCCTAGGCTAAAGCCTTCTTCAACCCAATTGTCCTTGGCCTCTTCCTAGGAAGTTGTCCTTCCTCATCCTCAATGTCATCAAAAGTTCCCAAGGTCTCATCTATCATAGCCTTGGCCTTTCCGGCCTCTTTCCAAGCTCTGATTTCCATGACCTCACTGATGGCATTCTTTGTCTCTAACTGTTGGTTTTCTAACTCAAAGAAATTGATCACATTCTTAGCCCTACCAAGATTAGCTTGTAGCTCACTAATATTGGCTTCCTTGATCTTGAGAAGCATGTTTGTAATCCTCTCCTCATCCTCATCCTCAAGGTCAATCATTTGAAACTCTTGTTCAGTTTCATGTGTATCCTCCTCTTCAACAATGACTTGCTCTACAAACTTTTCCTTACCCTTATCAGGTTGTTTTGTTGATGATGAAGGCAGTGCCCCTTCCACAATATGTGGAGAAACACCTGCCTGTGGCCTCTTTGATAGTTCAAAGGAAAAGGCTCTATGTTAATCATCTCAATGTCATCTGTCTCACTGCTCTCTTCACTATTGGTTGCTCTGGTGTCATGAGATGAGGGTGAAGGGCTGTGGAAGGTGATGAAGGAGGATCATCATGAGGTGAAGGAATGTGAGCGGATGGTGATGTGTAAGGGTCATCATGGGGTGAAGTAATGTGAGTGGATGGTGATGCATGAATAGCAGGAAGTGATGGAGAAGTAGGAATGGGAGGATGAGATGAGGAAGGTATATCTTGCTGATGATGGCCTTGTGGAGTAGTGAAAACTTCATTGGCAATGAACGTCTCCCATGGAATTCCTTTCTGCTGTAGTTGGTGCATAACCACCATCTTGATGAGTGAGTGGTGAAATAGGCTCTGCATTTGCTGAGGAAAATATGTCTTTTGCACTATGTAGGTCATTTTATCAATGCTTCTGAAAAGGTAATATGGTATATGTAGCATCCTCACTCTAGTAAAATACATAAGAAGCCTGATGTGGTATGAGTAGAGGTGGGAGAATCTTCCCTCGCATGTGAAATACTTCATAATCATCCTCATCATAGGTGCATATCTATCAAGCATATGAGAAAATGGGAAGATAGACTTGTGGTGATCTTTATACCTAGGGTTTAGGTAGGGCTCAAAGTAACTCATGTCTAGGTTTTCTTGCTTGAACCACTTTTCTCCCACACTTGGTATCCCTATAGCATTTTCAATGGCATCCGTGGACATCTCAAATGTAACTCCAGCAATATTGACTTGCTTTTCATGTAGGTTAATGATGAATAGTCTTGTTAACTTAGGGTGGTTTTGTACTTGTTGCACCTTCTCACAAAATTCAAAGCAACCTACATGTTTGAAGCAAGAAATAGTAAGGGGAGATGCCATGAGCTCCTTTTTATTGAGGGGTTCAAATTTGTTTATCTTCCCTCCCTTATGATCATGCCTCCTTGGCATTTGGGCCTCATCACCACTGCCACTGTCTCCTTCCTCTGACATTCTGAAAACTCTTTTTTGAAACCCTAGGGTTGATGTGAAATGAGACGAAGGGAGGGTATGAAATGGCAGTTTTGCAAATGAATGGAACGAGTGAGAATGAGGGGAATGGATTTTTAAACAAGCAAGATGAATGGCAGCCCTCAAAAAATGTAATTTCCCTTGTTATGACTGATACTCTTCCTAGGAGGATGAAATAAGCATATAGACAGTGATTTCAAGCTTGAAACTTAGGGTTTCTTCTAGGGTTTCATTCCATCCATTATATGATGACCAAAATAGCTTGAAGATGAGCTCATGTTATGTACTTACCGATTTAAGATTGCTTGGATGACTGTGGCAAGAGTTTTAAGGCGATTTGGAGTGATTTGAGTGGTTAGAAGACTCTGAAACCCCTTCTTTCCATGCGCGCAGCGCCAAGGCTAAGGGCGCAACGCTAAGCCTAAGCACGCAACGCCAGTTCCGAACGCGCAGCGCCTTTGAAATAAGCAGAGGGTATGGTCGGGTAAGAGTGCAGTGCCACTCCCAGCGCACAGCGCCACCTCCCAGGTGCGTAGCGCCAAGAAAATTTTCCCAAATTCGGCTTAAAAACTCACAAACTCTTCTCCTCTGAAACTTCTAATGATTTCCAAGGCAAAAATGATTCATATGAAATGTAAAATGAGCTTTTATAGACTTGGGAATTTAATTTTACTTTTCAAACCCACTTTCTAATGTTTGAAACCCTTTTTCCCTTTCTCACTAACTCTTTTACACTTTTTTACCTTGCAGGTGACTGAAAACGTTGAATTGGCTTTTCTTTTGGTCATTTGGGCATGACAAGTTCATTTTGAAACCTTTGGGATTTTAGCCATACAACAGGATCTTCAAAATCCTCTTTTGCTTCCACCATGGAGTTCAACTTATATTTTCACCTTCTCTAGCCATTTTCTTCAAAACCCTAGGTGTCTGAAGCTCTTTTATAGCAATCATCAGTGTTGTATTCTAAGTTCTCTGTAGCCCTTAAAATTTCATTCATTTTTTTCCTGTTCACCTCACCTTTTTCCATATTTCATCAATCTTTTCTGATAGACTTTCTTCATGTTTGGCCTTGTGTGCTTCCTCCATGTCATTTTCTGCAAGTGATCACTATTTTGGCACTCAACTGGACCATTAAGCTCATAACCCTAGTCATCTTCAAGAACAAGTGTTTCCTCTTTCTCTTGTTGTAAGTTGTTTTCATTTAGGAGTAAACAGTCTACCTTACCAGTACCTTTTGCTGACACAACTTTCAACACTCCTACAGAAGTGTTGAACTTTGTCCATTTTTCTCACTTGCAGACCCTGAATTGATAAGATAATCTTCTTTGGATATTTTAGTTCCTTCTTGAATAACCAAGTCTTGACATTCTATTACATCTGAGCCAGATTCTAGCAAAGGAAAAGCAGTTCCTAAAACATCCAAGGGTCACCTTAAACAATGTAAAAACCATAATGACCTAGTGGGGGTGTCCTTTGACCTGATCTTGACTGAAATTTAACTTGGATACCTTCAAGTGAAAACGGCGTATTGTTACAGCTTATTATGCCCAAAGGGACATTGGAATGAGTCATCACTAGGAAACCCTAGATGGAGGATGGAGTCTATTGACAGGGGGAAAATGGGGTAATGAGGTTATTGGCATGGAAGGAGGATGGAAATGAGAGGTATAATCTCATAAGGAGTCTTTTGAAGAGCAACAGGGTGGCTTTGGGAAGACCAACTGAGGAATAGTGAAAATAGGTTTAGAAGGATAATGAAGGCAGTGAGATTTTTGAAACTCAAGATATTCAAGGAATATTGTTTTCAGAAAGCTACAAACATCCTATAGTCATCTAAAGATAGTGAAAAATATTGATGACTAATAGAGAGAGAGCATTATAAATAAAATTAAATTTAAACCTATTGAATTAGAGAAGTACCAAAGCAAGTTGTTATGCTTCAAATGCAATGATAATTCCCTGCTAGCCTACAAGTTATTATTTGTTACAAATAAACTTTTCAACTTAATTAGACCGGTTTATGATTTTGAGGGTGGAGATGAGGAGATTGAAGATGAATTCACTGGTGCTAGTGACAGGTATATCCTTTATAGTTTCTCCCATCATGGGAGTAGTTCAACCACAAATTATAACAACCGGATGTTGTTATTAGAAAACAGTCATAATAATATTGATAACAGATTGATGTTGGTAGTGTTCACTACCTTATTGATGTTTTTGTATCCTTGGATGATGCTTCTGGTAAAAATCAGGTTAAAAGTTGGGACATCATGTTGTTTTAGTAATCTTGGTTGGTGAATTTGGTACAGTGAAGATTGAAATTATGTGTATGAGCCTATATCCACAAATAATTTTTGACATCCATGTATGTTTACAATGCTTATTTTCGGATAACAACCAATTATAGTATCCATGATGTTTTGGATCTTCATGGTATCATAATAGGTGCATCAAGGTTCAATGAGGAAGGCCAGAGCCGTTTTTTAAAGGCAACAGCCTTGACTAGTGAAGTATTATTTGATGTTGTCTAAATTTTCCTAAGATGGTCTTTCTTACATTCAGATATTTTATGGTATGAGAAAGGAGACAGTGATTTGGCCATGATATGTTATAGCATGATGCCAAGCATTTTTATCATTTTTAGAGTTCCTTTTATAATATATGGTGTCTATATTCAAGGCTACCTCATCCAAGGTTGCCATGTCTCCAAGTTCCTTTTATAATATATGGTGTCTATATGCAAGGCTGCCATGTCTCCAAGTTCAATGAAAATATCCCAGCTCCATATACAACAAGAAGAAGAAATGTTTCTAGCTCTGGCTCTCGCAGCAGTCTGCCATAGATCCCAACAACTCTAATTGTGTCATTTTTAGTCCGCAGAGACTTTGTCTCAGATAGTGCTAATGTTTAAATTTATTCATTCAAGGTGGTGTCTAGTGCTCATAGGATTCTTCATAGCAGAAGTTTTATAGCGGTGGTATTTATTCCCCCTTAAGAAAGAGACACAAATATTACATTTTGCCTCTAACAGGCATTTAGCAGTTCAACTTTGTTATCTCACAATCCTATCCTACTTGTATTATTTATGTATTTCCATCTCTTCCTGCAGTATCCCAGTTTACTATTCTTCCACATTGGCCTGTAAGCGTTTAGCAACTGAAAATTGAGCACTAGTATTCTGGAAGGTTGTAATAAGGAGTGGACTAATTCCTTCCTGTTTTAGAGTGGTTTAATGAGCAAATGCATAATGGGGTCAATAAATGGAGGTCCAATGAATTGAGGGCTAGGGGCAGATGTTTTTCTCAGGCAAAACATTAAACGCAATAATACATAGCAAAAAATTCTTACCCTTGTCTTGGGATGGTTGAGGAATTTAATGAGGACAAAAAAAGTAATGACATTAGAGAAATTTCAAGATAAAGTAAATTATCTGAGTAACCACAACCTATTCAGTAAACTCATAGGGTTCTCACCATCTAAAAAAACTCTCAGATTGTAAATATCAACACAATGGGCTGGGTAAGATCAATCTACCCTCACTTCAATAGTCTTCTTATGTTGAAACGTCCACTTCTCAAGATATTTATCATCGTGAGTGATAACAAATTATTTTTAGTTTTAGTTCATTAGCTCAAATGTTGTCATGGGTTGATAGGTTGCTAATGCCCAAATGCTCATTGGTATTCAACTTCTTGCCTTGTCTTTTTATCATAGGTCCCTTAGGAATAAGTAGCCTTTTATATGAATCTTTAGGGATTTACTTTATCCACTGAAACAACATGTCTGAAGATATTGACCCCATTCAGGGATTTACTATATCCCTCAAGTGACATTTCCCAAGAAATTTTCACTATTCTGGGTCTCACGTTATCCCCAAAGCAATTTCCCAAGAGCTTGACCCCATTCTAGGCGAAAAAAGGATTTGTTGGTAAACCCATACAAAATGAACATGGAATCTGACATAGGCTAGTTGTGCTTAACACAAAATTATAACCCACTAAATAGATAATATTTGGCATTTTTCATGGTTTGAATGCTAAACTAGTTAGTGAATAATTTTTGGGGGAACCAAGGCGAAACTGATGCCATCTTACACAAGGGATAGCCATGAAGGATGTTTCCCATACATCCCCATTTTTAGGAGGAAGTAAGGACACATCCCCTGCCTCCCTAGATACAGAGAAAACATGAAAATGATTCTGGAGTTACTTTTGGGACCATGAGTCTCACCGATTCAAAATTTGAGAAACAAATGATGCATTACTTATATCTAACATTAGCCTTATGTTCCAAGTTCAACTAAATGGCTCCTTAATGCTGCATATAAGAGGATTTCTTACAAATAAATGACACGGTAGGAGACAAGCTACTATCACGTCAAAACTACTAATGGTGGAACAAGACATATGTAGGTAGAGGTTGTTATTTTTACTTGTAGGATAAAACCTCGGATTCACATTTTCAAGTATAATTGTTGTCGTAGTTACTTGATGCCTTGTTTAAACCTTATGGATGATGTGAGTTCATTTGTAATCAATAGTTTAGCATTCCAAAATTTTAAGTAGGCTTCACACAAATCTCACTGTTAGAGTCATGTTCATAAAACAAATATTCCCCAATGGATAAAGTTAATGTATAGATACAAAGTAGCTTGATATTCATCCATGGAAGGAACTATGCAGATAATTACATGTTTCAAGGAAGTATTTAGTATGTGTATTCTATCCAAGCCATAGGCCATATTTTAGGCCCTTGGCTAAGACATTGGAAGGAAAGACACACCTTACCATAAATGCATGTGGCCATTGCAATCAGTTAGGCATGGTCTACATAGTACAAAAAAGGGAGGAAGAAGACTTCATGTTTAACGAAATCACTGTGAAAATCAGTAATATACTGCTATTTTTTTTTACCCTTAAGCACTTAATGAAAAATAAAATGCAACAGTGCTATGGGAGATTGAAATTATGTTGAAACCCTTAGATTTTCCAAGTCAAAGTCAAAATTATAGATATTTCAAGCAATCGAGAGCCAAAAACCATCTCACATTTATGTTTTATGACTTGCAGCTCTATCTTACTTCATAATTTATATGACGTATAAGCACTGAAGAGTTGAAAACTATGTTACTTTTAAGGTTTAGTTCTGGTCATGAATACGGTTACTAGACTATGTAATACAAGTTAACTTGTGGAAGAATATGTATAAACAACCCCACGAGAATTTAAATTTTAAACCATCCATATCTCGATCATTAAATTTATCTTCTGATATGAAAAAGCAGACTGTAGATCACATTATCGTAGACAAGTTCACCTTGGATTACATCAATTTCACTATGGGCAGAAGTTATGTCTGTTAGGATGTAGACCCTACACTTGACATGGTTTACTGCGTGATGTTTAAGCATCAGTTGATCTTGAGAGGAAAAATTCAGTTAAATATCAGTTCTTGCTCATGTCACAAAGATTTACAGAAACATTGTTGCATAATGGTTGGGTAGTAAAGACAAAACACTAACAAGAAAATTTATAACTCAAGATAAACAAATCACCATTGCAGAGATCTTGCAATTCATCTTTTGCTACAGACAGCAAATTGAGAAACAAGGTATATTTTATTTCACCATATTATATGTTGTCAAAAATGCACAAGCCCAGGTTATTACATTTGGCATTTCATTTTATAGAATTGAAGCCTTCATTACACACCACACAAAAACATCAAAAATCAGGGACTACATATTGACTCAAAGGCACAAATAGTTACACAACTAAATTGTAGTGCCCAAGAGGAACACAATACCCATATTAAAATTTGAAAAAACAAACCACTAAAGGAAGCACAACTATCAAGCATTCTTGATAATGCGAGGGTTTTAGATCAATTTCTAAGTCCTTTTTTTTTCATCTTAGAACAAAAAGTAAAATTGTACCAGGGGTGTATAAATACCCATTTAGAGGGTTTGTCCAGTGAAGAGAAAACCTATCTTCAATGTGATTTAGGTTTGAAATATTTCACACTGGTTTGTGTGCAAGCATGTATACCATGAAGAAAAAATGTTTTGAAACATTAAATTACAGAATTTTTGCTTGCAACTAACCGGTTTATTGAATTAGGTGGACAAAATAGAAGCCTCCCAAAACCATTATAATACTTTTATATTGGCAGGATGGATCTTATGTCTCTGTGATTCCAAAGGGTTTTTTTGACTTCTATCCTCTCCAGTAAGAAAGAGAGGCAAGATATTTGATGGAGGCCCATATTTTCTAAATGCCATGGGACACTTCATTCACTATCTAAAATATCTCCAAAATTAACCACCAATGTAGGTAAGACATTCCATTTGGAATTTTGATGCGAACATATTTTGGAAGGATGGAAACTGGCTGGGAAATTTTCTGATCCTTGGAGATGAAAAGGGAAAAAAGAATGGCAAACACATATGCCTGGTTTTGTGTTTATTTAGATATATCTAAAGGAATAAAGTATGTGACAGACAAGTTTATTTCTATTAAACCATTATTTTAATAAGGAGTACAAGGAATCTCAGACAACATACAGAAAAGAAAACAAGAATGAGAACCTCACTGCATAAAAGTTGCTCATAAAGAAAAAAAATCACATTTGTAAGATCCAGCAATAAAAGTTGCTAAATATGGAAAGGAAAAACTCTAGAGCCACTAGGAAAAATCTGTAAGTGAGAAAACTGGGGTAGGAAACAAATATAACAACAGAACAATGGTTGTACCACACAAAAACCATTTATAAGTATTAGGAACCCATCCTTGAGGAAAATTCCACCAAAAACCATCTTGAAGGGGATAGTTTTGAAAGGTATATGTGAAGGTTTATATGCAATCATGTCATTAATGTTTGTATGAAGCTAAACTATTAGAGACATTTTTGGTCCTCCAGAATTTGGAAATAAAGTAAAAAATTATTAGAAAAATGATAAAAGTTGATTTTGACACTTCAAACAAGAATATATATGTGCGGCGCGGATCCTCTGGCTTCTACATTCACATATCTGCAAAACTGATGAAGACACCTCTCGTCTGCACATGTGTAGATTTACACACCCTATTCTATCCCATAGATAAGTCCAATAATACTTCTCAAGATCTGAAAAAGTGTTATTAGAAACTAAGAAATACATTCTGCCACACAACATTATAATTGGAGTAATCAAGAGAGATTTAACACCTAATTCTATCATATCAGAAATGGACATGCATACACAACTTGTGGCATCATAAAACACAATCTCTTTATTTATTAGCTCCTCCTCTAATATTTAATTCAGCACATAGATACAAATCATGGTTTCTAGCCAATGATTAATGCCACGGGAAAACTAAGGCTCCTCTGAGCACATTATCTCTGTCTCTGTTACATAGAGGAAGGCTTGTCCCGTTATACACAGAGATTACAATCATTATATCCTAAATTTATTAAAAGAAATACATCTAAACCCCAAAACACCAACGCTACCACATTTTTTGGGTGTTAGAAACCCACTACACAGTGAATAGGAATCTTGCTTCATGGTCTTGCTACAAATTCTCTTCTTTCCATTTGGTTCCAAAATCAAATCCTAGCTCCTCATGATTAACAGACTCGGTAACTCCCATAAAAGGGTCAATAATTTAGATGTGTGTCATGCTCTACTACCCTTGCAACAAGCACAAATCTATATAGACTTGGGTCTGAGATGCATTTCCCAGTTTGTGAAGCTTGAATTTTCATATCTCCTATTTCTATATTTCAAAACTCGGTGATTTGTGTGCATTCGATGGATCCTCAAGCCTAGGAACCCCCCAGTCAATATCAAACCAAAATCTAGATGGGTGTGTGCGAATGTCATATTCATGCAATCAATGCATTTTATATATTTAATTTCCCATCACATGGACATACAAACACTACAATGCCCACCCATGTCCAGGATATTAGCATGGACCTTTGCTCTTTCTCAGTGCAACTAAGGTGGATGTGATCCAATTTCCATCTCTCCAAAAGTACACAGTAATCATTACATCAAATAATCTTTATCACTATCCCTGAAAAGACAGACTACCAGGGTTGTTGTGGCATAAACATATATATGTAAAAAGGTTGGAGTTTCAACAGAAAGGATCCAGATTTACATCAGGAATAGAATCTATTCAGTAGAGGTTGAATGGGGCTCCAAATTACTCATTGACATTATAGTAGGAAAATACATGGGAAACTAAAGTGATTAGTTTATAAAAAATAGGATAACCTAACTTGAACAAGCTAAGGCCAGGATGAACATCTCTTTTGGCCATAGTATAATGTCAACCAATAAAATTGTAGATTGGATAGTTAATAAATCCACTAAGAGGGAGAACCTTAAAATTATTAGAGCTAATAAAAATCATTCAAGAGGCATTGGTGGGAGATCCAATTGGTCATCCTATCCAATTCATCTTAAGCCATGAATTATAAACTCCATCCATCCCACCCTCGCTCCTCAAACTTTAGGAGATAATGAAGCTATCGTTAATTATTAAAATTCTACTATCCCAAATCACATGAATGTCACTTGATGTAAAATAATTGAGGGGTTTTCAAGGAAAAAACTCCATACCACCCTATGTATTCTCACGATCCATAATTTATTACCAAAGCCTATAAGAAATAGGTATCATCTCATGGAGAAATTTGATCCACCCTAATTATTCTGTCTAAGTATGAGCTCCAGGAGAATGATGAAAACTTCCTGTCATCACCTTCACAGTGGTAGATAGCAAAACCAACCTACCATAATATTGGATCAGTTAAAGGAGTAAAATGGATTATGCGTAGATTGCAGAGATGTAGGGCCCTGCTTAGATGCTATGGAGAAGTAGCTCAATAATGCAATCATGTCATTTATGTTTGTATGAATCTGAACTATGAGAGACATTTTTGGTCCTCCAGAATTTGGAATTAAAGTAAAAAAAAATTGGAAAGTTGATAAAATTTGATGTTGACACCTCAAACAAGAATATATATATATATATACACACACACACTTCCAACCTTCCATTCCCTTAAAATTTAGGCAAATCCTATACATATTCCATACACTCATACCGATGTTTCTGACATTCCCTGATTCCAGAAACTTGTACATCTTAGATTATGGCCCATTTCCATATTGGAAATACAACCACCCAAAAATCTATCACTGGAATGAGGTCACTAACAAATCTGGAATGGTTAGGAGCAAGGGGTGTTTTTCTTTTTTTGGGGGGATGGGATGGGGTGGTGCCCACGAAGTGAACTGCCATATACCCACGAAGTGAACTGCCATAGATGGTATGAAAGAAGTCCAACGCAATAGTCAAATCAGCTCGGATTTCCTCGATTTTTGTGCCACCAAATTCAGCCTCCCAAAAACTCAATCTAACCCAAAGGTCGAAATCAAACATCCAAGGTTGACCCAAAGTCAACTCTGGTCAACACTACACAAAAAACCCTTAACATAGTCCAAAATTTCCAGCTTCTCTTTCACACGTGCGGAGGAGAGAGAAAGTCTCCTAAGGTTGTACGGAACAATCAGATGGGGAGAGAATGTGTGAGATGAGGTTTGAGTATCTCCTTTTTATATCCATCAATGAGGATGTGCGACACATATTTTGGGGCTTGTGAGCCTACATTACAATTCTAGTCGACCTTGACAAATTGCACATGTGTGGAAAATAAATTCAAAATCCAACTTCTACTCATCCAAACAAGATGATCTTTAGATCAATCGTGTACCTCTCCGAAAGAGGAATCCAAAAAAAATATCATCTCTATCATATGAGCAGTGTAACATGGAGTTTGGCCCTAGTTTCCAAATTTAACACAAATGGAGGTCAAATCTATGTGTCTAACTTTGAAGAGTTGAGAAAGCTTATATTAAGAGAAATTCATGATGTTCCATATGAAAGACAATCAAGTTACCAAAATACCATCGAAAATTAAGTTACCAAAAGACCATAGTTATAATGACGAAACAATATTGAACATAGAAAGATATGTGACCAAGTGCCCCAAGTATCAGAGGGTCATGGTAAGGAAATAACATCCAGCAACATGGTTGTTTCTTTGCCAAATCCAAATGGAAATCTGAAGTAGTCACAATTGATTTCAACACAAGAACACCCAAAACAATGAAAAAATATTTTATCATAGTGATGATATTATGGTGTATATGTTGATGAAGCGACACAATTCATTCTAGTGTAGTCTATCCACAAGGTAAGAAGTGATGAGAATTCGTAGTGTGCCTAATGCAATTGTATTGACTAGAGACGCAAATGCAGATCGAACTTCAAGAAGATTTTTATCTTTGGCTTGTGAACATACTGGAATCTCACCATAGTGTATTATCTAAAAATAGATGGATAACAAAACAATGGGTGACATGTATCCTTAGGATGATTTCGTTTCAAACCTTAGTTGACAAAAGATAAAATACTCCAATAATTTGGACCGATCCAACATATGGGATTACATGTACGCTAAAATTTTCTTGGCATGATGGATGATTGGGTTGCAAAAACTAATCAAAATTTGAAGGCACACCAAGAAGGGAAAAAAAGTGTTGATTAATTAAGAAAATCCAACAAAGAATCAAAATTGGGTGACCTTGTATTTCTTAGGGTGAAGCATAAGAAAAGTTCTTTAATAATGGGGAGTTGTGCCAAGCTAGATCCATGATACTGGAAGCCTTTTGAGTATCTTCAAAGCATAGACCCAATTGTATAGAGTTGCATTGTTTACTAAAATAGAGCACATAATGTTTTTGTGTTTCTCTACTTAGGAAGAATGTGAAATACATGAAACCCTAATCACGTGATTTATTACATTATCATTCAACTGAAAATATATGAAGAGTTACACACCAGTCCTTCATGCATGCCCAAAGAGAAGATGACTATGCTCTAGAATTTATAGACAAAGATGTCAAAGTCCAAGATTTTTACACCAATCCTTCATGCATTCCCAAAATGAAGATGACTATGCTCTAGAATTTATCAAAAAACATGTCAAGGTCCAATGCAATCAATCTATATTCAATGAAACAACGATGAGGAAGGGGAATTCCATGAGTAAAAAGTACACATGCTTGTTCAAGTTATGAAGGTCGCACCAAGGCGAATTTTATCCCAAGGGGAGCTGAATGTAGCACATGCTTTGAGAACCTTCTTTGCATGTGGGTCTTGTTAACCCAAGTAGCACTTCTTTCTACTTAAGGGTTAAGAATCAAGATCCAATGAGACTGAGTCACACCAGTTTTTTCTAGGCATAAGATCCAATGAGATTGAGTCACATCGATCTCTTTCTAGGCATAAGATCCAATGAGACTCAGTCGCACTAGTCTCTTTGTAGGAATTTCCTAGCATAACCATTGACTAAAGGACTTTTTTTGGTGTGTGTAGTAACTATTGTTATTGTCTGCAGGTGATTATTGTTGGTGTGTGTAGTTGTTCATAGTGATGTTTTTGTGTACAAAATGAAAGGCACTAAAATTGGTTGTGGTTCCACTATAAGCATAACAATTTGTTGAGTTTGCTTGAAAGGGTAGACAAAAATAGTTTCATTTTCCCTCTTGTAAAAATCATGCATTATACAATTGCATCATATTTTACTTCACCAATAATTTTACAATATCTATTAATAGATGGAACTTAAAGACATGTTTGGGACAATATCCGAGCCACTTTTCCCTTTAATAGATTATCACCTTGTAGCTGAATGATATAAAAGGTCCTAGCACTAATCCCCCTTGGGTTCCAAATAGCTACACAAGTTGAATTAGAAATTTTGGTTATTTTAATTCTCACTTTGAACATGTAAAGTGAATTTTCTATCAGCTTATCCCAAAATCAATGTCTAAACTAATCTCAATCTTCTTGAAAATCAAAATTCCATAATGTAATATTGTCCCTCAACAATTGCATTATTTATGTGTTTTCCTTGTATGATTCTTCACTGAGAGTATCAAGATTTGCAATGGCCTCATCAAATGCTTTTTTTCCAAGTGACATGCCTTGCAGCAAACCAGCCAAGAAAACAGGTACCACACTGGACAGTTAGAATAAATTAAACGTATGCGCATATTCTACATAGTTTAAACATTCAAATGTATTATATAGATACAAAATTTAACAATTTTTATTTATTCTTGTCCAAAATATCAAGCAAGGGACTCACCTGGTAGCCATATCTTCTTACAGAATGCTCTCATTTAATTGACTTAAAAGCTTTCTATAGCACTCTCTGGAAAATTTCTAGAGCACTCTATGCATAACTAAGCCCAAGAAGCTAGTCTAATTTATCATACCTTAGAGTAAGTATCCCATCAGCTTGCTACTTTGAATATAAAAATACCAGTCAGTAGTTTTAATGTTGACCGAATTGAAATTATTCGATGGAACGAAGCAGCAATGGCAACATGCTACCCTACCCTTATCTTCCTCCAGTTGTGTCTGCATTAAAAAAATATATATATATCTCCCTCTGTGCTCTGTTATCGATCCACATAAAGTAGTAATACATGGTTGGGAAGTTTCATGGAAGGTACAGGCTGCAGGAATATGGTGCTGAAAAAGGTAAGTGGAGCTCAAAGGCATACCAAGTAGACTTGCATATTCCTTGATAAGCAAAAGCAGAAGATGGCTTGCAACCTACATACACGAAAATTGATCCTCTAAAATACAGCTCAGCTTTTCTACAGTTGTATCCCACATCATTTCCACCTGGGGAGTGGAGATTAATCCTCCAGCCATCCTCAAAACACAGTCTTCGACTATGAAAAACCCAACAATCTGAGCAAAGATACCTGATGTGATTCTAGAAACGCTACACTTATGAGATTTGCAATGCAGCTGATGATTTGTAATAATATTGGAACTGGTATTCGAGCCCAAGACAAGTTTGAATATGGTGTGCCCTATAAACTACAATGATTTCGAATTTCAAAACATAATCAGCATCTTCGGTATCCTCAATGTCTAAAGCATATAACATTCCCTTACACCTGACCTACTCTGTTCCATGCCTACTTTTTTCCGGCCTCACAGCTCCGCTTCTCTCTGCCAAGCTGAACTGCTTTTTACCGGCCTCATAGATCCTCTTCTCTCTGCTGAGCTAAAGAAGCTTTCATGGTTGCCAACTGGCCAATTTCTTCAGAAATACTCCTAATCTTCACCTTCCATTCATTAAATTCCTTGTTCACTCTTGTATCGATGGGATTTGATTTCAGCATTTGCTGAAGCGCCTTTGGCCAGTATTTATGTGGGATTTGATTTCAGAGATCTTTTCTAGGTGAAGGGTGCATTTTTTAGATGGGAATTGGAACTAATCTAAAATAAAAACTAAAAAAAATAATTATATATATATATATATATATATATATATTAATTATATTTGTAAATTTTACATATTTAATAATTTATATACAACTTAATATCTTATTTACTTATATTAAATTTTTAATTATATATATATATATATATTAAGTTGTATATAAATTATTAAATATGTAAAATTTACAAATATAATTAATAGTTTTATGAAGTGGTATTTATGTGTGAAGAGTATAACTTTCTCGAAATTTTAGTTATTTATGTGGTTATTCTTTCTTATATATTGAGAAAAATTAAAAGACTCAAAATTAAAATTATGCGGTTTCTTCTTGTTTTAATATAGCTATAAAAAGGTATGATAACATGTCCCTTCTTAAAATTTGAATTTTTTTTTTTTTTTTTTGGCTAAGTTTCCACTTATCACAATGAGGCCAATTGCCCAGATTTAGCATTATGAGGGGTTATGACCAATGGAGGAATTTCTAATAGGGGTTTTATCTTTAATAATATTTTCACAACATTACCACATTTTGCACACTATGAATAACTCTCAAGGTCTTTACCAATAGACATCAAAAGGGCCTTAGACTTGGAATATGGGCACCATTATTATTTTTTGTATGATAAGAATTAGTATGAGGGAAGGAGAAAAGGGCATTTATTTCTAAAATGAATCTTATCATGCTCAAGGGTCATGAATTTGGCATTGAACGACCACATAGATCCTCTCTAAATAATCTTAGGAATATATGATATATCAATTATATTAGGAATTTTTTCACACCATGTATAGGATTTAAGGAATGTGCCATGGGTAGGAGAGGTAAAAAATTTGGATTATACCTTACAAGAATATGTTTAGTGTCAAGACCAATGAGCTAGACTTAAAAACCACCTAGACTTCTTTAATCAATATTTGGTCCTAAGTTGGGATATGGGCACCATATGGTTATTTCTCACCACATATCAGAGTTAGTGTTTATGATATGGTTAGGAGAGGAAAACAAGGGTCTTAGTCCCTAAATCAATCTTTCTCAAGCTCAATTGCCATGAAAAATACCTCTAGCTTGAAATATGGGCATTTAGTATGTTTTGCATAATAAGAATGGGTCTCGTGGTCTTTTCTATGGCCAAGGAAGGACATTAAAGAAAAAGGACCACAATTAAAAATTACTAACATAAATGACTAATTCATAAACTTGTTGTACTTCTTATTTGGTCATATTTACATTCTTGGACTATAATGGGCATTTACTTTAATCATTATTAAATTTGTCACTTATCCAGTCATATATTTTAATCCTGGACTAAATTAGTTATTTAATTTAGTCGCTTTTAGTTTATTCATTTATTATCTAGTCGTATATTTTATCCCTAGACTAAATTAGTCATTTTTAGTTCGGTCATTTAAAATTGCTCAAATTTAGTAGTAATTCACTTGAAATCATTGTGGTGACTAACGTTTTTAGTCACCTAGTCACTAATTTCATCATTTTCTACTAGTGTGCTTTTGGATATATCATGCATCGATGCGGTTAGAGAAATGCAATGGAGGAGGGTTAGATAAAAAACCCTCCCGACCGTAATTTTATTTTTACCATATACAATGCAGGAGAGATCTGAAGCACCAATGCCACTCTTTCCACATGTAAGTGCCATGATATCGGTGCTTCTCTTGCTCTCCATCCTTCTGTACCATGCTCACTTTTTTAGTTTCCAATTTTTTCAAAATGTGATAAAAAAAAATATTAAAAAAAAAAAAAAAATGTCCATTGCGTGTCCACAATGCCTCCCCGATGACCAAATGTCTAGGTTTCTTTGTAATTTAATTTTTTATCGGATTAGAATTGAAAATTGGATTAAATATACCATTGTTTTTGAAAAAAAAATTCACTTTGCAGTGCATTCGATATGTTTGGCTCGCACCGGTAGCGGTCTGCCCTATAAATTTATAGGGTGCACCACATTTCGGTGTGTGAACATAACACACCACGATTGTTTGTAGTTTTTTTTGTAAATGAAAATGCACCAAAAAAAATGTGATAGATTTTACATCGGTGTGTCATATTTACCAAACGTACTGCAAAAGTAATATTGAATATATAGCTATAGTTCGGTGTGTTCAATAACCTAAACATTCTATACTGATTATCAAAGGTTATCGATGTGCACCGGTGCACAAGTGTGTCACACCGCTATCAAAAGTAAATTTTTGAACCAACAATGATGTGTCATACAAATCGATTATAGTTGAAAGTGCACCAACACCAGTGCATGACTGTGTTCTAAGCGCACCGATGATTTTTTTTAATTGAAAGTTATGTTTCCATATTTATAAATACATTTTTCATTTAATAAAAAAGATTTCATTTTATGTATGAGGCTTATGTATTTTATATGTCAATCATGTAGCAGAAACGACAACAGAGGGAGCACCAATAGGAGCAGGATCATCAGGAAAACCCATACAATATGGTACACACATGGTAGGTCAAAGAGAGGGAGAGGGATTTATACCCTCACCCTATTACTGCATCGACGCGGGCTCTCTTGAGGAATGTAGGCCTCCTCAAATACTATGAGGACGTCGCATACCTGAAGGCACACTTTATATTATTGGTGCATATGATCCACCAATGGAGTGCCTAGGAGCAAGCTTTCCATATTAGCCCTAGGGCATGGTATAGGCCCACTGAGGAGGAAATATACTTTATCACTTGCCTATCCAAGAGAGGGGAGTATTTTCCCTGGTTCCCTAATGTCCCCCATGGGGTTTTAACTGAGATTCAACTTGCATACACTCAAATATATGGAGGGCCTCATGCAGTCTATCCATCATATTTGCAATTCTGTTATGGAAACCTATGGATTTCTTCTTTTGTTGCGGAGGAGGTTAGGTACCTTTTGTTATTATTCACCACGATTCCACACTCTAGTAGTGATGGGAAGCACATTAGTTTCCCTATTTTCTATCATGTTGATTCTTTGATTTAGGGCCACACTGCATCAGATAGTTTGCCATTTTTTTGAGGCAATTTTGCATGGATTTCGATAGATGTCCTGCGTTGATACATGGGAGGGATACCTACCCTTTCGCTTCCTATAATTTTTGCTTATTCTTTGAAAGGTTTCTAAATACAAGGCTTACATTTGACCGTTTCTCTCCTAGGCTGATCACCAAGTCCCAGTTGCACATGCGGGGGTATATGATGCCCAAGAGGGGTCTACTAGAGTATTTGACTAGGATTTCTCTTAAGGCATTGGCACTACTGGCCGGTGAGGATGAACATGTGTTTGTCACGTTGGTGATTCCATATGCGAGGATTGAAATGAGAGGGTGTCCCAACATACTCTTCACAATGGTTGAGCCTCCAAATGATAGAGGTAATATTAGTGTTTTATTTAAATTAATCTAGTTTCATTATGAATTAGAATAAAATTTATTCTCGTACGTTCTTTAACTTTCTTTATTAAATTGTTTAATAAAATTGTCTAATTGTTTTTTTGTACTATATATTTTATAGACCTCTGCTCATTTGATGGTAACATGCCTCCTCCCCCACTTCTGGATGGAGGAGAAGAGGAGATGGGCGAGACCCAAGAGGGTGAGGCACATCCTTAGGGGGGTGTGGGCATCCAGGGCCGTAGGGCTGGTCTGCTATTTCAGATCGAATACTACAACAGATTGTTCGGAGTTTTGGTTCAGGAGAGAGTTCACCCTGAGAGGCCTCAAGATATCAACACAGATATGATGTTCATGGATATTTACAAGGATTTTCCACACGAGATGATGTCTCTTATGTGTACTATCATCGGAGCTAGTAGGAAACTGGCATCGATGAGGGATGCAGGCCAACATAATACATCTAAAAACACATAAGATGAGGGTGGTGATGATGATGATTGATAATCATGAACTTGATCATTAGGGTGGTGATCATGATGCTTCAAGTAGTACCACCCCATCGAATCATGGCCATTAGGGTGTCGGTGATCCTTCCGGCAGTACACCTCCTCATCACTTTCTTGAAGATGAGATGTTAGAGCTAGAGGATGTGCCTTATGTTTCTCCTGACAAAGCAAACCATCCACCTCCTCCTCCACCTCAGCTGAGTTCGACAGACTTTGATCATGCAATAGTTGACCATTCATCGTATTCTACTACAAACCAAGTTGGCACTACGTCTATTTTATCAGATATTTGATTGAACTTATTTAACTTGTTGTAGCTGTTTGACTTGTTTGTATATATATATATATATGGTGCACTTTTTTGTCCATGTTTATGTATTTAATTTATATGTTGGTGTTGATGTGTATATTGTTAGGTCATGTTAGATATGTTAGATATGTTCAGTTAATGTGCTTGCAGATAGATGTGTATGTGCATGATATGAGTTATTTGACATGAGATTTATATTAATTTGAGGGTGTGTGTGATGACGATGTTAAATTACAATGTTTCTGTTTTTTTAGATGTGATCACGATGATGATGCCTTGTTAGATTATTAGATTTGTGTGCTAGCTAATGACATTTATATGTGCTAGAGGTGTATATAATTAAATGATGGTAGTGAATTCGAATGTGAATCTTATATGATGTTTATGATTGTTAGAAGGTTATCATCATGATGTCTATTTTTATGAAATAATATTTATTATAGATTATGTATTGGTGAACTTGTAACAAACTTTTATATATGAAATCATATGAAAAATGACTTGCTTTAAAAAGACATGCAAAGATATTTTTATAAAACAAAGTTTAGTATGGTTGAAACTATGATTGGAAATTAACGATGAATATTTTTCTATTGCTTAGATAGTTCATTGATATTAAATCTAACTTAATTAGTAAAATATTTCAATACTCACAAGGAAAAAATAATTAAAGGTAAAATAATTTAGTTAGTTCTTAATAATAGAAAATGTGTAACTCATTCAATTTTTAATATAATAAATTATTCAAAAAAACAATTTAATTAATTCAATATTGGTTTATAAAATTCAATCTATTGTTAAATTTTAAAAACCAAGTCATAATTTTTTATGACCTACGACCTAGATCCATCTTAACTCTAGATCTACCAAGCATCGAAGGGGATCAAATCTCTTGAGATGCAAACATCTTTTAGAGTGAAAAGAGATTTGATCACTCTAGGCTTTTGGTAAATCCAAAGTTGAGATGGATTTAGGCTGGTATAATACATATATAATTGACATTGAAATAATTTATTTGTAATTCACGTTCTCCACATTAAAATGTTAAAATATGCCCCCTCATAGTTTTTTCCAGTATGTATACATTTAATTATTTTTATTATTAATATTATGTAAAATAATACATTTCAAATCCATATTAAACATTGAAAATTTTACAAATATCCCTCTTACATTGAGTTAGAAAGAAACTATTAATGGAATAAGAATTATCTCACTCTTTCTCACTAAAATGAAAATATAAGAAAATTTTCAATCTAAATTACTCTAATTTTCTCTATATAAAGTATTTATAAAATTATGTTATTTAATATGGACATTGAAATATTTTACTTATGGTTGTGAGTAAAATATTTTTTGTTTTAAATATCACATGTAGATGGAACATAGAATGAATTACACATAATGTAATATCAATAATATTGTTTCTTGTCATGTGAAAAAAATACATTTCTTCCTTGTAGTAAAAAGTAAATTATATTTTTTTACTCATTACTTTTCTTCCTCATAATAAAAGCTATATTACTTTTTTTTTAACTTCCGGTTACTTTATATCTCTATATAAAGTTATATAAGACTGTGTAAATTGAAGTATTGTAATTATGGCAGATATTAATTTATTTTGTTATTACTATTTTTAATTTTTTAATTTAAATTATTATTTTACTATTTTTAAATATAACGTTATATGACAACATCTCTCCCATACTAAGTTGTAGGGTGCCTCTTGGCGCAATTAATTTAGATATAATATAACTTGAAATTTTCTATTTTTATAAAATTTAATTTATTACTAAAGTTATGAGATTTTGAGGCAATTTAAATTTAATATTTATAACAACTCTTACCAATTTAGATTAAAAAATTAACTCTCTAAAGATGAGGATAAATAAATGTAACATTAAAATTCATGTGACGTTACTTGTAGTTGGGGATTTTCTCCATTGGAAGTTCTCCCTTAAAGAGGCAAGTTAATTATTTTCAAGTAATAAAGGTATAAAATTTTGATGCTATTTTGGTTCTTTATTTGCTATTGTCTGCATGTAAATTTAACTCTTTTTAATACTAATATGAGTTAAATAATGCAAAACTGATAATATATTAGATTTAAACTTTTGAAAAATAATATATTTGATTATTTCTTAATGAATAGCTAAAAAATATTATTTTTTCCCCATACTTATCACGATATAGTCATTAAAATTTATGTATTTCACATTTCTCATAGCTAATATTATAAGATTTTCAGAATGATAAAGACATGTCTACTTCAAATAATTTAGTTATAAATACATTAAAAAAATAGATATATATTTCACATAATCTAAATAGGAAACAAAATGCATCACCAAGTCTATTTGAAAGTCAAACAAATGCCTCTTATTCACCATCACAATTGGAAATACTTAGTTTCAATTATTGTAAAAATGTTTCCATTGCAAAAAAACGTGTAAAAACGTTTGTGAATCTTAACATTTATATTATAAAATGCCAACAAGACAAATAATAAAATAATATAATTTGCAAAATAATGACAACAAAAACATACAAAAATAGTATAAATGATGAAATAACACAAGTACATATCACTCTCCATTGTCATCACCTTGATTATATTACTCCCTTGGCATGATAACATTGGTTTTCTCAAAAATATGTTTTAATCTAGGGTAGTGTCTTAATACGAACCACCAATCTCTGTCCAACAAATTTGGGTTAAAAAACACTTGGTTACAATGTTTTGGGAGAACATAAGGCTCATTAGCTTCATGCCACGTCTTTCTCGAGTTGATAGATATCAACTCACTATCACGATATTCCTTTACATTATTTTGATCAAAGGTGTTCCACCACTTGAACCTAGAATTAAGACATTGGAACGAAGAGAAGTCCACTTGAATGATCTCTTTTATCTTTCCAACCTAACCTAATGTCCCATGCATTAAGTTTTGATTGCGATAGCTAACATGACTAGATTGTTCGAACTTGAATTCCACTCCACAGTCTTGTGTCATGCATCCATTATCCACATGCTACATGCGAGAATGATGTCCATATGCCCACATAGATGAGAACGAATGAACCTATAAAAAAGTGAAAAAATCATATTGTCACGTGTATAATAACCCGAACATAATTAAAAATATAAAAAATATATAGATGTTACAATTCAAAGGTGTTGTATGAAATTAAAACTATAAAAAAAGATAATATAATTATCGATTTTTTGCACCCAATCCTTGTGTTTAGTGCATCTTCTTTAACACACGGGTAATGACCAGATACACTGTATTTATATCTGACTTTATCAACAACCCAACTATTGGGGCATGTCATTGGCATAATTTCTTTTAAATTATTGGGATAAGGCACACTTCTACCATTCAAATGTTTGAATTATTTCATGACATTGTCTCGTTTCCTCCTCTTCTCTTCATGCAATGCAATCCACAGTTGTGTCGCTTCCATATTGTAAAGAATGAATTTGTTGATAGCTTCAATTTCTAAATCCGCTAATGAAATCAAACCTATATATATATATATATATATATATATATATGTGTGACATCAAAATATGCATTAGTATGAATTTCAATGTGGATAGTTACTGTGTATTAATTTGACAAATGATAAGCCTGCACTTACTCTTTATCATGCACCTCTTTCCATTCATTTTGATAAGCTCCCATTCTTTTTTGTCTTCATCCATTTCGTCATCCCAAATCTCTGCACCTGGTGTGTTTTTTATCTACTTGATGTACTCACTGACATAATAGAAAGACTCATACGATATATACCCCTCAATTTTTTCTCTTTATTGAACAAAACCTTTCAATGTCTTCATGTACCTCTTTAAGAAGAACATCCAATGACAAGAAATGACCCCAAATAATTCAACCTCATCTACAAGGTGAATTATAAGATGAACCTACTATTCTATGAAATGCGTCAGTAGCTCCTTATCAAACATACAAACAATCTCAGGTATCTCTTGATTCCACCATGGAATGCTAGCCGTATGAATATCCTTTGATGTGATCCAACATACAAATGCAGATAATTTAGATATGGCACGTCGTAGGTCATGGGGAAAGGAATCGTTCATACACCCAAGCACGAGAAGAGGATAATGACACTGTATAGTAAATAGTACATTATACAAAAATTAATTATAAAATATCCCATTACATAAAAATAAAAATAAAAAACTAATAAAATCATGTTTTTGACATATGTACTCTTAGAAGGTGTAAATGGTCATGCAATTTCAACCCTGACAATCGATATTCCACAGTGAAGCAATGTTGTAGTGAAGACCCATATAAATAAAGCACCCTCACACTCATTATAACTTCCTTTTCCAAAGAAATATCATATTTTTTTAAAATCCATGGGACATCACCTTCTTTGAAAGACCAAGAGGGGCCAACCTCTCCTCCAGTTTCTTGTCTTGGTCAATGTGTTTATTTTTAGTTTTTGAAGAAATATGATCTCTCCTAATAGCCAATGTGTCACTTTATTTCAATGATATGTTCCTCCATAAATAACATGAAACATATTTAAATATATGCATGGGATCTAGTAAGTGGGAAATCTTAAGATGCTCCCAATATGGGAGCTCATAAAATATAGATTTCCTTTTCATCCCAATGGGAAATTTATCAACATAGGTATTGAATAATTATGGATCATCGAACATAGGCTCCCCAATTGAATTCCCTTTCCTTCTCTCTCTCATATTCTCTAAGTCATTCAACTTGTGTCATTATGGCAAGCCATTGGGTTCTCTTTGGTTTACTATTGAAAATGAATTTTTCTCTTCTATAAGGGTTTTCTTCTGGGAGGAATACCCTAGAGCAGTCATACACTGGCTTTTGTAGGTTGTCAAGCCACCTAGCCTTCAGAGAAGATCCATAACATTTACATCTATGACACCCTTTTGTTACAAGACCTGCAAAATTATTGTATACATGTTGGCACGTTAGCGACCATGAAGATATAAACAATTTCAAACAATTAAATTAATATGTGAAACAACATTGCTACTAAACAAATCAATAAGAATGTAATTTACAAGATCAAACTCATAATCCTGGATAATTATGTATGGAGTAAGCGCATATGACATACAATGTAGAACTACTCTATGTTGTGATGGGTATTGATACATCGAACACATGTATCCCTTCCCATAATTCCTTCAATTCAGCTACTAATGGTTGTAAGTAGACATATATATTCTTCACTTGTCTTCTACAAGGGACTATGAGAGCTAACATAAGATGTTTATTCTTCACGAAAAACCATGGGGGGGTATTGTTATTGATAACTACTAAATTCCAAGCAAAATAGTTGTTGTTTGGAGGGAATATGGGTTGACGCCATCCATGGCTATGTTGAGTCGTAGACTTCGTACTTCATCCTTGAATTTTTCAGGACATATCTTCTATATTCTTCATGGATATTGAATCTGTTGGGATTCATATAACTCCTTACTCACTTCTATGTGAGGCATGTCATCCCTGCAATATAGCTAATTCTTTTCAATGAAAGGGTCTTTGAATCCTTGGGATCATAGGCATGTGCATCAATGTCTTATGAGGAGGACCATGTGATTTAACCATTTGTTTTGAATTACGGTACCTGTCATGCACACATTTTAGAAATATCTCTTTATTTATGTAATACAATCATTGAGACATGCATGATATGATATGTACTCAACACCCAACATTTTCAATGATTTATTTTCCTCTTTGCATCTACCCTGCAAGAAATTATCACTCAAAAGACCCTTATCTTTGAATATGCTACAGCTGGTGAGGAATATAATTGTATAATGTCAATATTTAACATTCATAAAATCGACCATTTTAAATTTTAATTGCCTAAAAAAAAAAAAAAGGAACTTGATCGATTATGCAAATCAATTACCTCAATATTTTCGAGAAACATGCATTTTACATGCCAAAATTTTCTTTCACGTTATACAACAACATCATTGTCCCCAACTGAGTAGACTTTGCTTGCCGCCAACTCCAAAGAGAGGGGTGGTGGACGCATATTTCAGGCTTTCGAATAAGTTATCAATGATATGAGCATCATCCCCTAACTCGTCGTTCTGGAATGCATCTAACAAAATTTCCTCCATGGAAATATCCCGTAAATAATCATCCATACCAACCTATATTTGATTGCATCCATTTACAACTTGTGATGAAGAACTAATATTGTTTTATCCATTCCTAATTGGTAAATCTAGACGTAGTGGGAATTTAATAGGTGGTTGATTCAACCATTCTTTGTATGCTTCCTCTCTGACTCTTTCTCTTAATGCAACCTTTTATCACTCCACCAGTCTCTAAGGCTGAGAAAGAGTCCAAATACAGGTAACCATAGACCAATATTTTAGCTTGGTAGCTAGCCCTACCAAACCGAAGAGGGCTCTCTCCAAAAAATCACAGCCAAAAGGGTTGGATGAATTCAGGTTTTAGGCTAGGTATGAATACAGGGGTTTGTTTGTTTGAGTTGGCTTTCTAGGTGGGTGAATTAGGTCAAAGAGGCTAGGTCACGGAAAATAAGATTAGGATTGCAATCCATTCAATAGGGAAAGGTAGGTAGGAAGGCTAACACTTTAGGGTTTCATGGTGAGATGGATCAGACTGATGAGGAGCTAGAAAGAGCAAGACAATGAATGTGTTCTTTTTAAACTGAAGAAAATGAACAAATTATGAATATTTTCCCAAAACAGAGCATAGAAGATGTATTATGCTTAGAAACTTGAAAATAAACATATAATAGAGATGAAATGGATCATGAAGACAAAACATTCATACATATGTAACATAAGAATAAAATGTGCTAAATTTCCATACCACAAGTATCCCAAAGAAATAGTTGCAACTCTTTCATTAATTTCTTGCCAAATACTGATTACACTAGAACCTTTGATCAATTCAACAACATGAAATGAGTCAAGAGGTGAAAGATATAGACATAAAACAACCTCTACAAACTTCAACGGTCAAATCCCTAAGTTTAGGAGTTGTTACACCAAAAACTGAACTCCATACCTAGAGTGTAGGGAGGTCAAACTGACTCATCCCTCACTTTTTAGAAACTGATTCATTACATCTCATCAAGGGTTTTCACCTAATGTATTTACCCCTAGGTAAGTGTAAAAACATGATTATTACATTTACATCCTTGAATTGCATTGGTAAAAACTTCATTTGCCAAAGTGAAACTGAAAAAAACTGAGAACATTTACAAATTTCAGGAAAATCAGAAAATTGGTAAAAAGCACAGTGCAAGTGTAAAAACCGTAGTGCCAAATTCAGCTCCACTTTTGAAGGGAATCGTTGTATCCAAATTGAGCTCAGGATAGCTCATTGGAAAGCCCGTCCTTTCTATCTTCTATATTTGTGATTAGTTTCAAAAACGGGGTTAATTTGACCCCCCAAAACGACATTCTCCCAAGGCTAGTCAAAAGTGCAGTGCCAGCGTAAAAAACAGGGCAGAAACATATTTTTTGAGGTGTTTTTTTACTTGTTGACTAACCATTTGACCCCAAAAAACTTTGCAAAGTAGCTAGGGTTATTGTATTTGGCCTTCTGAATCCAATGGTACCTTAAGTTTTTCCATTTGAGGTCCCTAGAAAAAATGCAACGCGACTATATTTGGCCTTCTAAATGCAATGGTGCCTTCAATTTTGCCATTGGAGGTCCCTAGAAAAAGCGCAACGCCTAGGGCATTGCACTTTTGATAGTGCTACTGTGCAAAACTATCAAAATGTGCAAAAACACAAAAATTTTCAAAATTTGCCCAAACTTTCTTCAAAATTGTACTATGGAGCCCTGATGTAGTATACTAATCAATGAGGGATTCCTTAGCAAGAATGTCAAGATTGTCTCCCTCCGTTTCTTGGCTAGGTTTTTCTTGTGTTTTTCTTGCAATTACCTAATTTTGATGCTAGAAACCTTTTTCCTTGTGATGTACCTATTTGACAAGTTCTTGAGCATCCTGTTGTCCTTGTTTGCCTTTTGGAGGAGCTTTTCAAGATGTATGTTTACCCTTTCAAGCCATGTTTCTTTGTTATCCTCAACCTTGTTAGCAATAATTTCCTCAAAAGCCAGCTTTTCACCTTCAATTCTCTATTGTTTTAAAGCCTTCTTAAGACCTCTTGTTTTTGGTATTTTTTTTGTTGCTTTAAGTGTCATCATGGTCAGGGTCATTAGGTAGCATCATAGCTTTTCCTCTATTTGTTTTAAGCAGCTCTAGCTCCATGAGAATTTTCTTATCCTTTAGTTGCTTATTCTCTTGCTCAAGAAAAGAAATGACAAACTTAGATCTCTCTAAGTTAGTATGAAGCTCTCTAAATTGGGCATCATTCTCTTTGACAATCAAATTGGAGGCCTCATGATCTTCCTGCTCATCCAAGTAAACAAGGTCAAAATCTGCTTCCTCATCATGAGGGTCCTCATCCTCTTGCATGGCTTCCTCATGCTCATCTGTTTCTGTCATCTTTTCCTTTCCCTTCTGTACCTGCTTTGCTGATGAAGAAAGAAAGGTCCCTTCCAATTTCCTTGTAGAAAAAACATGCCTATACCCTCTCTGATATGTTCTAGCCAATATGCCCATTTCAGCCCTTTTAGGCTTGTTGATCATAGCTCTGTTAGGTGACCCAAAATGACCCTGAAATGGTGATGATGGTGGTGAAATGGGTGTAGTAGGTTGAGCTGATGAAGGAGTAGGAATTGCGGGCTGAGATGGAGGAGTCATATCTTCAGCATGTGGATCAGTAGGATGAGATGAAGAAGACATATCGTCAGCATGCTGAGCTTGAGGAACTGTGAAAATATCATTGGTAATGAAGGTGTCCTATGTAATATGTAACTGGTTAAGGTGATGGATGACAATGGTCTTGATGAGAGTGTTGAAAGTGGTTGTTCATCTCTTGGTCATAATCTTTCCTTTGTACAATGTATGCCATTTTGTCCATGCTCCTAAACAGATAGTATGGGATATTAAGCAATTTGACTCTTGTGAAGTGCATAAGCAGTCTAATATGATATGTATAGAGTCCAGAGAACCTTCCTTCACAAGAGAAGTATTTCATGATGATCTTCATCATGGTTTATACCTATCAAGAAGGTGGCTGAAAGGAAAAACTCTCATTCTCTCACTTTTTTACCTTGGCTTGATGAATGGTTCATAATATTGATCATCCAAGTATTTGGATTTAAACCACCTTTCACCCATGTTTGGAATCCTTGTGGCAGCAGCAATGATATATGTAGATACAGTGAATTTTACACCTACAAGGGTCACCTGATTGTCTTTGAGGTTTGAAATGAAGAGTCTGCTCAGAATAGGATGGTGTTGAACCGTTTCAATCATATTGGAGAAATCAAGGCAACCAACATATTGAAAGCAAGAAACTGCCATTGGTGAAGGCATCAGTTCTCTGGTTTTGGTGGGCTCAAGCCTTAGGATTCTTCCTCCCTTATGTGGCCTTCTTTCTTGTCTATCCTCCTCTTCCTCCATGTAATCTCTATCTTCTTCCATGGTGTTTTTTCTCTAGAAAACCTAGGGATGAGGAAATGGGAGTGGGGATAGGTCTAGGAAAAATTAGGGAGATGGGGGAAGGGGATATTGAACTTAGGGAGGTGATAGGGGGTAAAAAATTTTAAGGGATTTGGAATAAGAATTTTATTACAAGGTTAATAAGGTTGCCTAGGAAATTGAGATGCCTAGGACTTAGGGTTTAGGGGAAAAGGGATTTAGGGAAAGAGAAATAGTGTTGTAGGGGTAGGGATAAGGTTTATAGTGATGTAGGAAGGAAATGCAGGGTTTATGGGCATCAAATTGGGAATGAGGGAGTGAGGCTAGGGTTTTAAGCTAAACAAACTGCCAATTTTTCAAGTAAACAAAAACACCATGAAAAATCTCTTTAGGAATGCAAAAAGGAGACAAATATATCTTACTTACTTGATAAGAGGTTATAAGAGTCTTTGGTAGAGGTTAGGAGCAATTGGGGTGGGATTTGGAGCTTGCTGGGCACACTGGGAAAAAGCGCAACGCCTCACCCAGAAGTGCAACGCCCTTCAGCAAAAAGTGCAATGTCGACTTCCAAAAGTGCAACGCATGTTCAGAAAGCACAGTGCCACCCTCTAGAAGCGTAGTGCCACCAAAAATTCAAACTTTGACCCTACAAAGCGATTTTTTTAAGCTGAGGGAGTGCGAGCTCGATGTTTGAAATGTAAAATGAGCTTCTTTTTTGTCTTATGGTGGTATTTATACATCGATGAATTTGATGTTTGGGCCTTGGGATCCACTTTCTCTTTTCTTCTTTCACTTTACACTTTGAAACTTTACCCTTTTCTCTTTTTGACTTCCTTATTTACACATTGATCATTTGGTGATTTGAGAACTCTTTACATTTGACTTTTGATGCTTTTGTTGGCATGTGGAACCCTAAGTTGGCAGCTTGGAAATCATGAACTTATTACAAATTGAGTGACGTGAAATTACATAATGAAAAATAAAAATTACATTTGAAATAAAAATTACATCTTGAAATAAGAATTACTCACAAATCATCTTTACATGGTAAAGAGAGATTATTTGATCACTTTGTTACTTACTACTCTTATCCAATGGAAATGGTTTATTATTGGACCTTGAAAAACCCTAGAAACCTAATGAAACTTTGAAAAACCCTAAAGACCTAATGAGAGCCTTGACTGAATGAAATTCATGGTGACATGACTAAACAAGTGATAAAAACTCATAAATGATGGTCATTCAAAAAATTATGAAAATGAGCCAGCAAGTAATGGAAATTTAGAAAAAGTGAATTTTTTTTTCTTTTAGGGCTACCATCAGTGAATAAATTTTGGAATGATGACCTAGTGGAATGACAAAAATTTATAAATGAGACCCCAATATGATATGAAAAGAGGATTTTTTATCACCGATGGCAGGATGCAAATACTGACACTAACACAACTTTCTCTTCAGATGACATTGTATTAGGGTTCTCTAGAAGATGGTAGGTGGGTCGCTCATCATCACTAGAATCCTAATTTCAAAAAATATTGAACGTCATGGGTACAATATAAATTATATAATTAAGCACATCAATGCAATTGGTTTGTTGAAATTACAATATACCAAACAATTATTACCATTGTTGATCCAATATTGTGGTTGTAAGATGTCATGTTCCAATTCGCAAGGTGAAGAGGTTGTCCATTTTCATCTACCAACTGCTTGCAATATGTTTCTCCTTATAAGAGCTTCCGACATTTTTGAAATGGAGGAATATTTTTTACATCTGAACTTGATTTTGAATCAGATTCCTACAAGTTTGGATACATTTTTATTCAAATTAACATGGAATAAAAATAAATAAATTCAATTAGATAATCGAAATTTAAATAACATATGAATTTACTGGAGATTGAAAGGAAGAACTTCGTGAAGGAATTTGAGCAACAATATGGAATGAGCTAGAATTTGAAGAATTAACCCTTTGATATTATTGATATTTTGTCCCTGCGTTTGAGACAAATCATAAATAAAATTTTGTGTGCATATATAAAATTAATCTCGACAACCATATAACCAGAATCTGAATTTCAATATAGCTTTCAAACCATTTTTCAAGAATAAGATGACTTTTAATGGAAAATGTATACTATCAACTATTGTAATTCATGTGGATGCATCCCAAGGATAATTTGAGATCAATATGCCATTTTATTTGAAATTGAAATTTCATATAGCTTTTTAAACCCAACCTGTGCACTTATCAAAATAAAGTGCACTAACGCATTTAAAAAATTAACAACATCGAGGTGTTCAAATAATACCCGCATTGGTTTCTGACATTCCAGGAAAAAATATGTTATCATGTCAGTGCTCTTCTACAAAAACGCATCGATGCATTTAAAAACAACAACATTGTTGCGCATATGTTTCTCGATTTTAAAAAATAAAAATGATTTAAGCCAACTTGGTGCTCATATAACAATTAGAGCACCGATGTTTTTAAATATAAATCGCATCGTTGCGTTAAAAAAATTAAACGCATCGTTTTGGGATTTCGAAAAAAAATAATAATAATTATCATGTCGATTTGTTGAAAAAAATTGGTGCCCCAGAAATTTCAATGCACTTTTTCTATAAACGAACTGGTGCGCTTGACTATTGAAAGCACTAATGTGTGGAGAAATTGAAAAAAAAAAAAAAAAAAACCCTGATTTTTTTTCTTTTAATTAAAAAATTAGCGGCAATTGATTTTTAGAATATGATTTCATAAAGTCTTTTAAATAGTAAAACATTATTCACCATTTCATTATTTTACCAAAAATTTCAAATGAGTGATTTTTAAGAGTGGGCCTAATGGTTAAGAGCATGTGTTTCATCCTAAGAGGTCACAGAATCAAAACGAGAGGGGGGTAGAGTATGTATGTCTTCGTAGACTTAGTAGTCAAATCGCTACGCGATGGTGGGTCCCTTGTCCCACAAACAAGGGGTTCTCATACACCAATTTGGTGTCTGGCATGGTCGTCACCTTAAAATTGGATTATTATTATTATTATTATTATAAGAGAGACATACTAAGAGCACTGTGCAGCAACATAATACTTTGGAGCAACATAACTATTTAGAAGATCAGAAGCTGAAAGGTACGATGATTCAATCAAAAACTTACATAATAATTTTTTAAAATTTTTATTATTTGTTTTACTAATAAACAAATTTACATTTTTTGTTAGGGTTTAACTAAAAGAGAGATCTTTTGCAAGAGAGACATACTAGGAGAACTATGGAGCTGCAAAATATTTTAGATCCAACAAAAGATCAAAAGTTGAAAGGTATGGTGATTCACTCAAAAGCCTGGATTGCAAAAGTCTTAAATTTTACTGTTAAAATATTATAAGTGTGTCATTATAAGAGAGACATACCAAGAGCATTGTACAACAACATAATACTTTGGAGCAACATAATTATTTAGAAGATCGGAAGCTGAAAGGTATGGTGATTCACTCAAAAACTTACATAATAAAATTTTTAAATTTTATTGTTTATTTTACTAATAAAAAAATTTACATTTTTTGTTAGGGTTTAATTAAAAGAGAGATCTTTTGCAAGAGAGACATATTGGGATAACTATGGAGCTACAAAATATTTTGGATTCAACAAAAGATTAGAAGTTGAAAGATATGGTGATTCACTCAAAACCGTGGATTGCAAAAATCTTAAATTCTACTATTAAAATATTTTACAATTATATTTATTCACAATTCAGATTACAAAAAATAAAAATAAAATAAAATAAAATTACTATAGATTTTACTAGTAAATTTTTTTATGATATGCTTTCCTATTTAAATTTAATGAAAATTTAGACAAAAAACAAAAAAATTAAATACTTACCTTGAACCCTTGCTTCTTTCTACAAATTCCACTTTAAGGTTTAACTTCATGTACCACTTCACAATTAGAGTTTTTCAATTTAGGAATTTTAGATTTAATGAGTTTATGTACTTACTATATATAGGGTGTTTGATGTGTAAAGTAGGGGAATCAATTATTGAATTAGATCCAAACCTTGTCGGCTCTTTTTTTTTTTCTTTTTTTCTTTTTTTTATGCAAATATGTTCTATAGTGCGCCCTCTGCAATATGACATACCAGTGCTCCATGTGTAATACAACACAACAGTGTATTATAACACTTTCGATTCTATCAAGTATGTTAATCGTTTCTCCCGGTGTAATATAACGCACCAACGCGTCTCATCCAAATAACATTATTAAATCATTTCAGTGTGTTTATCCTTACAAATCGCACCATAATAATTTTAAATTAATTTTCCATGATGTTGAAAAATTGAAAACCTAGTGTGTTTAATGTTCTATATGCATTGGTGCATTGATTCAAAGAAACACATTGGTTTCCAGAGCTTTTTTGGCTGAAAATTATTTGATTTATTTATAAAATATATTTAATAACTTATGTATTGAATGGTACATGTTTTATATTGATAAAAAATTAGAAGGTCTCAAGTAACAAAAATATTGATCGACACAATGATAGCACATCAAAAAAAGCAGAGAAGACAAGTTGTTTGTAAATTCTTTACAAAATTAATATGTTTGAACTATATGTAAATTTAACTAATATGCATTGGTTGGTGTGTGTCATGTAGAGCCACAAAATGAACAAGACCGATAAGATTATTTCTAATCTAAGTGCAGAAGAGTGTAAAAGTCTGATAGAAAAATTGCAGAATGATGAATGAAAAAATAGTATTCAATATAAGTTGTTTTTTGAATTTTCATTAATAATATACTTAAGAATATTAGATCACATGTTTCAAATAATCCATTAATTCATATATGTTTAATGTTCTATAGGGAGCAACAACAAAGGAAAAGATCAATGTTGTTCTAAGAAAATAAAAATTATAAAACATGTAAATGACGATGAATTGGTCCTTATCTCATTTGAAGTGTTGTTGGAGGTTAATGAAAGAATGATTTTTTTTACAGAATTGTGATGGATTTAGTAGAAAGAACATATAGACGTACTTTCCACTTAAAATAAAAATTTCAATTCAATGATTCTAAAAACTAAATTATATATAAACTACAAGAAGTGTTTCCAGAGAAATGATCAATGAGACATGCCAAAATTGCAATAGCAAAAACACATAACAACAAAAATGAATCATTCAAAAGTTAATATTCGTAATTATATCAAATGATTTTCTATAATGATATGCATATATTACTACAAACCATTCATTTATTAATATCGATTATGTTGTATTTAGTTTTCATATATCATTATAAAAATAGTTTAATACTTTTTTAAAGAAAAATATGAAAATCTCAAATGATCAACACGCTAATATGTGAAACATGCTAGTTGGAATGTACAAACTTAGTGTATAAGGAGATGGTCAAAGAAATATACATAATTTCATCACATGAGGAGTCATCCCAACAATAACGTGCTTCAAATGTATGTAATAATGATTGAATTTGTACATATATAAAAAATAAATTAACATTAAATATTTATTTTCAGGTATTTTCTTGTAGAAAACAAAATAAGATGGAACTCATTCAGCGCATAAAACACGACAACAAGGAAGAAAATAGTTGATTTCAAAGTTTATAAGTAATTGTTAACATTTCCTCATAACAACTCAAGGTTTTATTTTTGTATATTTTAAGTTGTTTTACAACAACCATCCATGAATGTATTCAAATAGGTGTTAACATACAAAGAAGAGTCATTGGAAAAATTGATTGACATTGGGTTAAATAAGGGTTGTGAGTATATGTGGGCATATCAAAAATTAATTATGAAATTTGTAAGTATCTATGTTGTTTTACTTCTCTGACTCTATAATTAATAGAACAAAAAATCCTTTATTTTAAATCTATAATTTATAATGGGGTTCAAAACATATAGGAAACAAAGTATGCAACTATGCCAACAAAAGGCTTATTGCAACAAGGCATGAGACTTAGTTTTGAAACCATGTGCATAGTTTATAAATCACTTATTTCTATGGTATATTTTTATTCGATTTACATTGATGTATATTATTTATTTCAATTTTTATTATTCTCACCAATGTGGATACACTCATTACACTTTATTTTTATGTTTGAAGATAAAACATGAGAAAGAGGAAAACAATCGATGCAATCAACAAGACATTCGTCAAAATAACCCAATTCATGGAAGTAGCTTCAACACTGACAACAGTTCTAGTGAATAATGATGATCCATTTGGATATCAATGCAAGTAGTTGTATTTTTTGAAATAATTGTCTGTGAAAATCAAACATTTTGTTTAATGTAATAGACATAGTGTCCGAATTGAAAGACAACGAGTTACCAATAACTATCCAATTTTGTATGATAAAGAGTCTCTTATTGATATATAATGAAATGCATTTTAATTTATTTTATTGTGTTATCTTATGTCACTATGAAAAGTTACACCACTAATCAAATATATGGATGATTAAATATTACAATAAAGAGATGTTAAATTTGATAATATAGCAAATTAATCCAAACATCATATACAAATACAATCATCAAATTTTAATTTATATCAATGTTGTTATAAGATATATATTGATTTTTCGACGAATAACGGATTTAAAAAAAGTACATTAATTGCACTATCACAGATCGATATTTCCAAAAAATAGAAAATCTCATTCAAAAAATCAATGTGTCTATAACATAAAAACGTATCGGTGCGTTATGTTATATAAAATCATCGTGACAACATCTTTTTGCATGATCAATGTCTTTTTTTAAAATGACAGCACTAGTGCATTTATATATATGTTAACTATAATAAAATATAGTAAAACCCAAAAAATGAGGAATTAAAAGTTAAAAGAAAAAAAATGCTTATTAAAAGAATAATAAAGCAAGATATGTATTACACTCAATTTTTAATATATAATATTTAAAAGATATTATTATTAATAATAAAAAATCAATGTGTGTTATAAATAAAATATTTCAGTAAATAGAGTTAATTAATATTAAAATATATTAATAACAGTAATTTTCTTTTAATGTGAACAATATGATCCATAAATAAAATATTTCAAGGCACCTATTAACTAAAATATTTCAATATCGATTACCCATATATTATACGCAATTAAAAAAAACTTTGTATATATTAAAAATAAAAAAAAATAAAAAATAAAAAATAAAAATAAAAAAAGAAAGTAAGAGGAGGAAAAGAAAAAATATGTTTAACATTTCAAGTAATGTAATTATTCTACGTTTTGGATGGTAATTTTGTCTCAAATTCAATAAAGATTTGTTGGAATCTCAAGTTTAAGTTGTGCGATCTACACTATCCAAGAGTCTAAAGAGATTTTCAAAGCATTAAATTTATTTATGTATTCAAAACTGTAATTTAAACAATGATACACACACACACACACACACAAAATCTTCCGAGTGCTTGCTAGATCCATGGTTAAAATTGTTTAAAATATTTCAATACATACTTAAATAAACTATTTAAGTATCCATGTTAGATCATATATTTCAATATGAACACACACACACATATAACTCCAGAACTCAAAGAGAATAAGTAATTAAAAATAATAGAAGTACTTAGCTTTCTAAAAGAGTGATAAAAGGAAGATATATAATTCATTCAATTTTTAGTATATAATTAATATATAGCATTTTAAAAATATTACTAATTATAATAATATGTATGTGGGTCATAAATAAAATATTTCAATTATTAGGGTTGTTTAAGTAAACTTGACTTGGTCAAATTAGTGGTCGTTTTGTGGCTTCGACTCCAGGGAATTCAAGCACCCATAGTTTTCCCCGTGGTATTTATCTCCCATGTAGTCTAATTAAAATCTAGAAAAATCAATGATTAGTCATCTTACTGGTGAGTGAAATAAAAAAAATGGTTTCTTTAGACACCACCATATCTCTTGGTGCTTTGTGATCCTAACATCTTGTATCAAAACCAGAGTGGTAAATATGAAAGCCTAGTGAATATAAATGGCTAGTGTTGAGCATGAAGCATAAATGGCCTAATAATATATTTTTACCCTGAAAGGTTGTTGTTCCTATGATAAAAGAGAATGATGCTTGCTAATTAAAGATTGCATAAACCAGGAGAGGAAAATTTGTGTTGAAAGAGAAGATCAAAGTATGGATCAAGTAAGATATAGTGTGAGAGAGAGAGAGAGGGGTGATACAAACACGAAAAAATGAAGATGGATCAACAGTGTTGAAGGTTTATGAAGGAACCAATCTATCCAAAAGGATTTGGTCTAAGGAATTTCCTTGGGAAGTTGTAAGACCTATCAAGTTCAAGTGGAAATGTTTTGCGTGAGCACACATAGTTGTAAGTCCTTAAGATCTTGCTCAAGCATACATGCAGTGTAGTTGTGCATGGAGTCATTAAGTTATGGAATGGACCACTTTGAGAGGTACCAGGGTGGAAAGTGTATTAGTATCATGGCTTGACGAGGGAAATGTGAAAACTCAAATGAGATAGTTGATGAATGGGACCAGGTCAATCTCTCGAAGTCAAGTTTCGGTCAAGTTACTAATGGTTTTCCAGCTCCAGGGATATGAACACCTATGCTTTTTCCCATGGTATTCATCTCCCATGTAGCCCAAGCTTAAAGGATATTGAGGTATATATAACAAGAAAAAACATTTAAATGTGAACAATGTGATTTATAAGTAAAATAGATCAATGTCCATGTCAAGTAAAATATTTTAATGTCAATTATCTATATATTATGTATGATTAAAATAAACTATGTATATATTTTTTACAACAATTAAAAGAAAAAAATCCTTATGTTTAAAGCATTTCAGGTAATGTAATTATTCTACATTTTTGCTGGCAATTTTTTTAAAACACAATAAAGATTTGTTAGAATTGTCAGTTTAAGTTGTGCAGTGTACACAATCCAACTTTCTAAGAGGATTTTCAAGACATTGAATCTATTTATGCATTCAAAACTGCAATTTAAACAATGAAAAATCACACACATTCATCTCAACAACATATTTTGCACTCTAAAAAATGATTACACCTCGAGAGATTTAATCTATCTCTAAACTTGCTAGATCTATGGTTAAGATAAATCTATATTAATTTTATTTTTGCACCATTCCCCAAACTCTTCACATAAAGCATCATAAAGCATCTTCAATATGTAGGATACACATTCAACTCACATTCAGCTCGAAGTAATAATCCATACACAGCAAAAGTTCTCTGCACCTTTCCATAATGGAACATGAGGTGGGGCATTCTAGTGATGGAACATTAAGAGAGGCATGTTAGTGATTAACTCGTCAATTTTCAAGAATAAGATGTTTTGAAAAAACATGAAATAGATAAACAATATGGAGAAACTATAATATGTTTATTAGTTACAAAGTTTCCTTTCTAAATATCTATACAGTGTCCACTCTAAATTTGTAACCATTTCCAATACAAACATCTTAAAATAAAGTCATGCTTTCACCGTTGATAAAATAAAACTTATATAAAAAAATAATAATAATAAAGTACATTTGAAAAAATTTATAATAATTTAATTATTATAAGAGATAGTTGTAAATATAATTATGCATTTAGTTATATCTTATCAAGGTTGGTTATTAATAAGGATGTTATTAAAAGATGATTATCAACTCAAGATTTGGTTGTTGATAAGAACTTCACTTTAAAAAATGTCTCTTTATAAGTTTTTTTTAAATTTATGTGATGAAGAGTTTAGAATAAAAGTTTTATAGTAATATGATATTTATATTTAAATTACATAAGTTTTGAAATATTCAATTACAAAAGTTTTTAAATATTTAATTACAATATTTGTATTTTTAAATGTAGGTTTATGTAATTTATAGTTTAATTTATAGTTTTTTTAAATTGTTTTAGATAAATCACATAGATTTATTAAGGTTAACTAATTTATATTATAAATTGTAAAAAAATATTTAATTTAAAATATTTTTATTATTAAATATTATATTCAAAATTATAAAGTTTTTATCAAATAAATTTTCAATAAAATTTATAATAAATAAATAAATGTAATGTCATCATTTTGTCTTGATGATGAACCATTTTGATGTAATTTTCACCAAAAAATTTTAATCACAATTTATAGATCAAAGAAGCCAAATTCCTAATTTTATATATATATATATATATATATATATATATATAAATTAAAATATTATTATATTAATTTTTTTAAATTAAAAATAATAATTATAAATTATAATACAATAGGATAAATTTGATATTTTTTAAAACATTGAACCTAAACATCATATTTTAAAAAATAAAAATAAAAATAAAATTTATCAAGTTCTCATTGTCATAACTTTGCAAACAAACAAGATTGATTTGCTCCAACTCATTAATCTTAATAAAGTTGTTAGAAGTGCTACACGCGTCCTTCATAACAGCGTTCAAACATCACACACTAATAATCTTCGATAATGAAAAGCTCACGTTGTTTCATGTAACCATTCATTCATTCTTAATTATTATGTGAAGCGCTTTACAATTTCGATATATGAGTTAAATTAACTAAATGAATTTTCATGAAATGATTGAAGTTAATTAAGGGGCATTTGTGTTTTTCAAGTGGGAATTTTTTTAATTTATATTGATGAAAATAATTTTTTTAGTTTACTTTAATTTTAAGTGTTTTTATTTGAAAATAGTTTTTTATTTATTAAGATTAAGTAATTTATATTTATTTTCGAGAATTATAACATTATTATTTTTTTTATTGTTAACTTGTTATTTGAGAAATTGGACTAGTTCTAAAGATTTGAAAATTTTGTATTGTTTATGATTGAGTAAAAAATCTATTACAAAGTGTAAAGATAATTAGACTAATTACATATCCTATAATTGATTGTCATGTGTAAAACATAGTTGATACTAAAATTATAAAACAAAATATAAGTTAGGAAGTTGGCTTGCTTGATTATGGCATGCATTTGGAGAGTCCACTGGGATTGGTGGAGGATAGTCGGTGTTGCCATCAAAAGGGGAGAAGATGATGTCTACTTGCCTTTTGGCTAGGAAAAAATCTTTCATGTCTACACTTTCAATTTTCTCTAGCATTTCTGCCATATAGACCAAGATCTCTTGCTATGTGTTCGATCGTTATATGAAAACTCTACCAATGAGTGTTTTGATGTGTCAATAACGATTAACCACTTATATGTAAGACGTTTGTCAAGACCTGGTAGATGTACCTACTTCAGGGATCCAGTTCATGGTCTCCCTTTCAATATGTTGATTAGGGATGAACTTGCATTATTGTCAAACTTCTTCAACTTCTGCAATGGTATGCCTGACTACTTCAAGGATTACATTGGCTTAATGAGCCATAGCCCATCTTGTAGTAGTTTGGGCTTAGGATTGTAAGGAATGTGTAGGGAGTCTGGGCCTACAAAGGAGCTCTGCCCTTTCTTCCACCTTTGTGTCCTATTGAAAGTCTTTATCTAGCCGTGAGAGACTAATGAGGAGTTAACAAGGTGAAAATAGGGACAGTGAAGTTCGAAGCAAGGATGGAACAAAACAATAAAATAGACCCTGGAGATACAAAGATGTTTAGGGGGAAGACATAAAAAGGACATGGTGTATAGAGGTTGGTGGTCAGGGGAGGGGAAATGGAAAACTATAAAAGGGGACCAAAGAGGCATGACCAAGAGGGGATAGATAGAAAAATAGGAATAACCACATAGAGCCAGAAGTTGGGTAGGGGAAGTACAAGAAAAAAACAAAACCTAAAATTGTTGGAAAGTTTAGGGGTTGGCATGATAGCTAGATTCCTAAAAAGCACAACTCGAAATTTATCGCTAAAAAAGAAAAAGTCATTTTAAGACTCATGGAGATCAGGGTTACCTTGAGACTAGAGTAGTGAATTATTTATTGTCCGAGTCTTTCCTCAAATGTATTGAAACCATAAGACATTGTTATAATTCCGCAAGCTTGAAATATGCTTGTTGCTAAAGACATCATTGTTAATAGAAACTCTCGAAGCAAGTTATCCAACTCGTATATAGCTTCCAAAACCATTTCCATGAAAAGAAGTAAAAAAGTAGAAGAAGCAAACCATAATGAATTGAATTAATAACAAGTAACCTGTTGTATTGTAGTTACCACTAGCTGTGAATCCAATTTCAACTATGTTCTCTCCTCCTCAACATTTTCCCCTACCTCTTGCCATAATTCCCCCACTCATCAACGGTTTCCAATTGCATCATACTTAGAACATGCTTGAAAGTCGTTCCCCGGTACAAATGTACTTCCATGGTGGAAGACTTACCTCGATTCATCATGAAACCTTGTTCACATGAGTGAACCTTTCCTTTCACCACCTAAATTGGCCACCATATACATGCGGTGATCCATCTAAGCCACATACAATTCCCTTCATAAATGATATGGCCCCCCATCCCATGCATGGACACATTGTTTAAAATTGATTTATATATAATAATTATTAATTTAGAATATATATTTTATAAGTATTAGTTAAAATAATCATTTTTTAATAATATTGAATAATCCACCTAACAACTTTTTTTAAAACTTAGGAAGTGCTTTCAATTGATCATGTAAAAATATATTTAGTAGTATTTTCTTCTGCTATCAGTATGACACGTGGGAAACGAGACTAGTAGCACAAAAAGAGTGCCTTTATCTATATCAAAATCATTAATGAGATGCATTGTTAAACTATTATTAAGAGTTTGGAAATGTCAAAGCTATATCTAAGAGACTAAGACTTATCTTGTCATCTCACATTAGTCTTGTTGCTCCTATGAAAACAATAAACATATATGTAAAAGACCAATATGTTAAGTAAACAGGGAGTCCAGTTGAATGGTGGAAGGCGTTGCATCATGTTCATGTAAATTTGCATATTCTAGTTCAGGTAATTTTTTGGCCATAATAGAAACCTTTTCAACTAGCTCTACAATATGTCTCTGAACTTCATAAATGCAAAGGAAATTTTCTTATTGGCTCTCAGACCACTCAACAAGAACTTTCCCCATGAGTGTTTTCAATTGCAAATAAATGTCAATGGTTTAAATATGTTGAGTTTTTTTAGTATTGATATTACCTATCTCTGGGATCCAAATATGAACCACTTCTTGTATATTAGCATTAGAAATAGGCCTACGTTTTATCTTGGATTCTTCCTTAGCTTGATCAATCTCTCTATGGATTTCTGGGGGATGACCATTGTGTAAATGGCTATAGAGCATTGGGTTTCCTGATGGGCACATGGAGTCACAATGACCTAAGGCATCTTATTGCCTCGAAGGCTCAAGAATGGTGGAGGTGAGGCATTATAAAAGTTAAAACCAAAGGGAGATAAGTAAAGTCATAGAAAACTACTGAAGGAAGGGCATAAGAGTGCCTTGGAGTGCAAAGGATGTAGAGGGGATTCCCACCACATACGAAACAATTTGACTTTGTCTCCCCTACTCATAAACAACTTGTGGCAATAACTAACGGAAAGGATAAGAGGTTGAAGGGTTGAACTTCACAATGAGAAGGATAAAACTAAAAAATAACAAGGCTCCCGAGAGGAAGAAACTAGCAAATGACATGAACAACATCCATAGAAACAAAGCTAGGTAGCAACCAATTCAAGACAAGCAGAACAATAAGTAGAAAGAGAGGGGGAGAGAGTTCTGATTGTTGACTAATATTGAGCCCTTGAAAATGAAGCCAAGGAAGCAGAGACCTAAGAGGGTGAGACAATTTTTCCACCTTATGAACATGAACCCCATAATTCACCTTGAAACCTTGCGTCCTGAGCCTAGTGATGCTTAGTTTGGCTCGCTTCAGGTGAATTTTGAAGCACCAAATGAAAAACCCATTCGATGACGTCACTTTACAATTCAACTTCCATACAAATCATAAAAGCCACTCAACTAAAGTGCAGTAATTCCCAAAATGACAAGCTTTCCAAACTATAATGAGTTGAGAATTCTCCATCTGTACATTTTAGTCCCCTGTCACAACCGTTATTATGAGAACTTGACACGGAGTACAACCATGATAGAGCCAACTTTCAAAAATTATTGCACCACTAAACCATCCACCGAAATTCATCATCCTACATGTTAATGTTTCAGCATAGATCTTCCCATAATATCAATACTAAGTGGTGAAGTTGGTAGGAATGCACCCCACTACCATATCTATAATACTCTTTCATTACTCTCACTCAACAAGCCCATGGAGAAATAATCCACCTAACACTTGTTGTATGAAGTTAAAAATATTTGCACTAATAAAAATACTTTTATTCTAAATTTTTTAAAATATTGATTTTAGTATTTTCAAAACACTCAAATCGATTAAAATCCCAAAATGTATATCAAATTTTCTATTAAGAAATTGTTGTTATATCTAACATTTAATGTTGTTATATCTAACATTTAATTTCATTATCTTTGTATCTTAGAGCAAATAATCAGACAATCAAAACCCTTACATATATCAAATTTTTAGTAAGAAAGTGCTGTGGTTGTATTTTAACATTTAATTTCTGTCTCTGTATTCATCAGAACAAATAATCAAACAATCAGCAACATTTTATAGAAAAAACTTGAACAAACCATGAGAGAAATCTCAAACAAAGAAACATGTATATTTTCCTTAAAAAAATATGGCATGCCTAGAACTAAAAAAAAATTAACACGCCTAGAACTAACTATATGGTACATAAGGGTGGGAAAAATATCACAAATTTGTATGGACAAATACAAGTTCCAGTGGTGCAATACTGGATTTTCTTAAAATAACATCATCAAAAGAACACCTGATTAAATCCTTTATAGCCTGATGATCATACATCATTCTTATTCTATGGAAAAATATTAGAAAAAGAAATCATAAACTATAATCCATAGTCAAAAAGAACACCTGATTAAATGCTCATACATCATTCTTATTCTATGGAAAAATATTAGAAGAAGGAAACATCATGAACTATAATACACATTGACTATTCAGATAACATTCAGCTTTTTAATCTCACTTACACAGTCTTCCATGTTATTGTAGGAGTATCCCCCTTCTTGCACTGCTGTTCTAGCAGCCTTGCTGAGCTCCTCTGCCCTTTTCATTTCTTCTCCTCCTCTCCCCAGCAATCGTTTAACTGCAATTCTCAAGTCATCTCTGTTGGGCACTGTGGTGGCGCCCTCACAGAACCTGACTCCAACCTTAAGATAATCAACCAATAACAGAGCATCTATGTACTGATCTGCAGTCATAGGCCATGTTATCACTGGGACTCCCAGTGTGATGCTCTCCAAGGTAGAATTCCACCCGCAGTGGGTAAGAAAACCCCCAACAGAAGGGTGTGAGAGGATCAAGAGCTGCGGTGCCCAACCTTTAATTATCAGACCTCTTCCCATCATTCTCTCTTCAAAACCTTGTGGAACAACACCGTATTCATCAGCAGGCATACCATTTGGAGGATCCCTGATGACCAATATGAAGGACTCTTCGCTTGCCTCCAGCCCTGCTGCCATCTCCTCAATTTGTTTATTTGAAAGGCAGGCCTGGCTGCCAAAGCAAATATAAATAACAGACTTCTCTTTCCGAGAGTCAAGCCATTGAAGACATACCGAGTCATCGATTGAAGGCGGTTTCCCTCTTTCAATCATGCTTCTTCCCTACTTGGCCTCGAATACAGCAGGAGGAAGCAGAGGACCCACAGACCAAACAGGCCTACCTGAAACTCTCTGCACATGGTCTATGTAAATAGCTTCTAAATCATAGAAGGTGTTGATAATAGTACCCCAGCTTTTTACATTCAAATTCATGGAGCATCTCATGAATTCAGAGACAGGATCGGACCTCTTATAGGCGCGAGCAAGGCGCGAGATTTGATACCTTGGAAAACTAACAGGATGAGGAACTTCAGGAATATGGACAGTATCATTATCTGATAATACCTGTTCATGTGGCATGTATTTCCACACAGAATAGATGACAGAAACAGCAAAAGCACCGGATGGGTGATACACTATCCTGGGTATACCGAGCTTGGCAGCTGTGTTCTGAGTCCATCCCAGGAAGAAATCGCTGATAATGCAAACAGGAGGGCCGAACTCATAATCTGGGCATTTCTTTTGCTGTTGGAACCAGTCTTCTATTGGATGAGCAAGCTCCTTTAAGGAATCCACGAAGAGTGGTATGAGATGATAAGGAAGCTGCGCCGCGTTTTCACATCCCGGAGGTAGCCCTTCAGTGGGAGGGAGGGGAATGATAAGAGATTGAATCTGAAGGCCCTGGGATGAAGCTTTCTGCAAAAGAGGACTCAAGAGGGATTGATTTCGAGGAGTTGTCAGAACCGTTATGGAGAGGCCATGGGATGCGAGGGTGTGGGTGAGGTCAAGCAAGGAAGTCATATGGCCCTGTGCTGGAAATGGGAATACAAGAATGTGAGGCCTTTTCTCCATGTTCTCTGCCATTGCAGTCTTGTGAAGTTCGTTTTAAGATTTGGGCTCCATGTTGGGTTTCAGAGTAGTTATAATCGGTGGAAAACCAGAGGAGAAGGGACCTCTCACTGACTCAAACAAACAATAAAGTAAGCGTGTTCAATCAGTGAGGAAAAAGTATTAACAGGTCTTGTCATTAAGAATTATAATATTAAGAGAAGCATAGGCAAGAATCTAGGCAAAATCATGGTGGGGTTTTGAGTCCTGATCATTTTCAGAAAATCTGTGTCATGTCATGTCATGTCATGTCAGACTCTTAGCTGAAGACCAATTAAATACAGAGAAATTGTCTTTAATGCAACATGTTTTACGGATCACAATACTACGACCATACATATTTGATTTTCCAGGCTATAACTTCATTAATGCAATGCTGTTGGGCAGGGCCGTATAGCATGGAAATAATAGTCGACCAATACACCAGTGTTTTAGGTAAACGATTGATTTTTTTTATTTAAAGCACAATACCACCAAGAACACATAACTAATAGATCTAAATCACCTCAGGCAAGTGTTTTAGTTAACCAATTGATGAATTTTCTAATAGATCTGCTCAGGCAAGTATTTTGAGTAACCAGTTGATGAATATTTTATTTAAGCGCGCTTAAATATGTGAAGCTGCATGTTTTACCAATCACATGGTTATTATTTATCTAAATGAAGTTCCCCCTACCACCAACAGATCTGCCTGGTGTGTTTCAGGGAAACAATCATTCCTTTGAATGATTGATTTCTTATTCTCATTTTTCCCCTTGAATTCATTCTAGAGTATTTGAATTTTATGAATGCATTTTTTTTATAGTTTAATAAAATATAAAACTAGAATATATATATATATATAATTAGGTAAAAATAATACTGAGAAAGAATAATAAATATATAAATAAAATTTGAGTGGAAATCTAAAAATAGAAATAAGTTATAATCAAAATAATATTTTTCATTAAAATAATATATTTTAATTTTTGATGGGTGATATATGATATGATAGAGGTGGTAAGGATAGAACCATCATAATCACAAGCAATATTCATGGTTAATGTGGCTTGCTAGCAAGTAAGAGTAATGACCCTGTGCTACCACACATGTAGAAGCACTTAATGCATTTGAAATGCATTACATTACTCTTTAGTGTAGGAATGTTATGTTTCCATGTGGTTCATTTGTTGTTGTTGATGATGATGATGATGGTTAACATCCACTGAGACCAAACTTTGGTTTATCGGACCTATAATTTTCTTAGTTCTTAATTGTCTGGCTTCTCATCTTTCTTGGCGAGATTGGTGTTGTAGCTTTCTTTTTCTTCTCTATGGTCTTTCAACTTCCTTTATCTTGCACCTCCTTCATCTCTTCTGATTCTGGGACACTGATGTCTTATCTTCGGGATCTGGGAGATCTTATATGTGATTTTTACCGAAAATTTCTGATACATATCTGGGAGATCTGTTTTGCAGCAAAATGAAGATTTCTTTTGTGCGGTATTCGAATCCTCATAATTGTTGATGCTTGAGGGGCTGTCAAGTTCGTTTTTTTTTTGTTGAGCGGGGCTTTCCCCCTGCTTGTCTTGAGGGTTGCTTCTTTCTTGCCTGACTTTTTGTGATTCAGAATTTTCTGGAGAGTATTCTTCCTTGATGACAGTGTAATGTTCCTTTTGTGCACCTTCCCAACATGTAGATCTATGGTGATTATTTCTAGCAGAATTTTTCTGGGAGACTTTTGGGCAATTTTTGGCTAGATGGCTTGTCTCAAAGCAAGATCGACATCTGAAGAGGACACTTTCATAGTCGAGTTTCTGGTTCCATACATAGTCTTTGCTTGTTAGGATTATTTCAGCTGGGAATCTAGCACTAAAGTCCATTTCTACACAAATGCGTGCATAGGTGGTTCTGGCATATTTCTCTGTTTTTGGGCACCTGCAGTGAAATTTCTCAATTGAATTTTTTTGAGATAATGCCTCATTTATGATGCATACTAAAGATTAGGGATTGGTTTGGTTTGTTGGAGGATGTTGAGAGATTCTCTCAACTTCTCCCTCCAAGAGTGGAATTAGTTGGATCTCAACAGCACTATAAAAATTGTAATATATTCATTTGATTATGATATAGAAATTAATTATTGTGTGTTATTCCTGTGGAATGGCTGCTCTCTCCAATTTTAATATGGTATCGGAGCCTCTACTAGCTTAAATCCCTCACGGGGTGGCCAGGAAAATGTGAGATTGAGTATGCTGTAGGAGAGTAGCATAGTGTAGGTATGTTTTCCAGTGATATTTGTTTTGTTTTTTCACCAATTTTAATAGCTCGCCATGCCAACTACCTGTTCAATGGAGATGATCAACACAATGACTGTGATTCTTGATGACTTGCCTTGCATGGACGACGCCATGCCAACTTCCTATTCAATGGATATGATCAACACAATGACTGTTATTCTTGATGACTTGCCTTGCATGGACGACGCTGATTTACGGCGAGGTAAGCCTGCAAACCATCTGGTCTTCGGCAAAGACACTGTTATTCTCGCAGCGGCTACACTTCTCTCGTTTGCATTTGAGCACATTGTAGTCTCCACAATAAAAAGTGTGGGCAGTGACCGCATTTCGAGGATGGTATCTGAAATGGCTAGAGCCTGTGGCCCTCGAGGGCTGATGGGTGGCCAGACTGTCGATCTTGCGTCTCAGCGGAATGCTTCTGTTGACGTTGACACTGTGGAATGGATTCATATTCACAAGACTGCAGTGCTCTTGGAGTGCTCGGTTGTGTGTGGGGCTGTCATAGGCGGTGCCACGGACGATGAGATTGAAAGAATTAGAAGGTTTGGCCGTTGCGTGGGGCTTTTGTTTCAGGTTGTGAATGACATACACGATCTCACAAAATCGTCGGAGGAATTAGGAAAGAAGGCAGGAACGTATGCAGAAGAAGAAGTGGCATGGAAACCGTGTCGAACGGCCATGCAGACATGATTGCCTTCGGCCTCCTATTCATTTCGAATCCAGACCTGCGATGAAGATGATGACCACTATTTCGGCGATATGGATTCCAATTTTTCAGTTAATTTGTATTCCAATGAATTTTCCTCTGATCCCTTCACTTCTCTTTCAACCACCAGATGTTCCAATTGTTGTTTGCGCTCAGAAATTGACAGGCAAACAGAAGAATTTATAGCCACAAGAGATCCCAAAATTTTCGATAGGGCAGACGAGTTCGTCTCGAGTTGGTTTATAGGCGAAGAAGAATTGTGTTGGTGGAGTGTGTAGCTTGTTAATATGTAGAATTATGAATTTTTTGTTGTGAGATTTGTGTAATGTAGAACCAATTATTGAACAAATTAACGTTAATAAATTAGTCATTCTCGGCGTTTATATTAATACCAAAGGAACAATTATTCATTGATGCAACTGAATTTGTTATATGCTGATGGATCTTGTTGTGCTTCGGGCTTCAAGAGCATCGGTTACAGGTTATACAATGAGATCCTTGTGTGTAAAGGTCACTTTGTAGGATTGATCGCTGATCATATTCAGTACCTAGAATATTTTCCTATAGACTGTTGAAATTTATTCTTCGGGGTTATTTCACAGATGGAAATATTTCCATAGGATAGTTCAGTGTCGTGACTCTTCTTCGGGGGTGTCAAGAATCTTTGATCTTACAAATTCAACATTTGTATTTTAAATGGGTTGAATGGTAGCTCGAAAATGGTGGAGAAAAGAGCGTTGTCTATGAGATCTCAGAGTGGGTACAAATGTTAATGAAGACCAGGGCAGACAAATGTTTGTATTAAATTAGTGTGTTCTCCATTTCTGTAATGTAGGCATTAAGGGGGGGTGTTTGAGATAATGCCTCATTTATGATGCATACTAAAGATTAGGGATTGGTTTGGTTTGTTGGAGGAAGTTGAGAGATTCTCTCAACTTCTCCCTCCAAGAGTGGAATTAGTTGGATCTCAGCAACACTATAAAAATTGTAATATATTCATTTGATTATGATATAGAAATTAATTATTGTTTGTTATTCCTGTGGAATGGCTGCTCTCTCCAATTTTAATAGAATTTCCAATGGATTTTAGCGAGGAGATATTCCAAATATGCAAAGGTAGGTTTGGCAATTTGACCCAAACTGGTGTTGAGGTTATGACTGTTGTTGAGGGGTTGAATGATAGGTTCCATGGCTTCATGAATAGGCCCGAGTTTTCCCAAAACCAAGGATCGGAATCTAAAATGCATTGTCTGCTTTCAAAGTTTTCAAAATCGACTATAAAGAAACCCTTAGCATGGGGGTAGATATTAATTTCATCAAAAATGATAGGCTTCCATACCTCTGAGATCCAATTGTGGAGAGCTGTCATCCGCAGCCAAAAGTCATTAAATCTGCAGATTAAGGCACTTTCAAAAGACTTCAAGGCCTCATCCATTGAGGCCTTGACCACCTGCATAGTGGGAGCTGGGGCACAAGGACATCTCTCAAATTTGAAAATCGTGATGGGGTTGCTCTCAAACCATTTTTTTCCCAATTCTTCAATGGATTTACTTTGTAAACAAACTCTCCTTGTGGCCCTCCCAGTCATGGATCTCTGTTCTTTTTCTCTGTTCTCTTTGTTGTGGTGCCTTGGCTCGAGTGGTGAAGTAACAAACCTTTCGATTAACACTTGTGATCTCTAGTTTTTTTCCCAGTTACACTACCTTATCCCCATGATTTCCAGGTTTCTCAAGACTTTGTTCTTCTTCCTTCTCATTGTCGCCATGATAAGACAGCATGCTTGATTTAGAAGGGGTGGTAGGGTCGAGGATCTCAAGATGGCACAAGGACTCAATTTTCTACCAAATCCTCTAACCGTCTTCATCATAGCTAGACTTTGTCGGCTGTGTAAAAAGAGTTCAACATCATGGAGGAGGATTTCATGTAAGAGTGACAAAACCATTCAAATTTAGAGATGTTGGAGGAGCTTACCACCTACATACACATAACATGCAAAACTAGTTTCTCCACACCATAGACTTGTGTTGGCAACTCAAGATACCCCTCGACAAGTTCTTAAGCGAATGCCACACCAAAAGAGACAAGCTCTGGGTGATGCTCGGGAGAATTTAGTTACAAATAGCTAACCTTAAAGGAAGGATTATCCACATAGAAACAAACTCTACTCCCGACTCAACTCCTAGAAGCATCAACAAGGATGTGACAAAGCCAATCAAGGTGGAAACCTCGTTGTCCTCTTAATTTTTCTATTCTATATTGGACTAGTTTTAATGACAAGTTTTGGTTATAGGTCAATCCCTCAAAAATTGGGGGGAACATAAACATTATGGTATGATTTACTTTATTTTATCTTTGTAATAAATAAAAAAATTGGAGAGTGAAAAAACATTAGGTTTCTATTAAAAAGTGAAACTAGTACATGTGTCTCCAAAGTTCTTATGTATCTAATATGAAAAATGATAAGTAAATTATCTTATACATATAGAGACATGATCCACTATGATCTATTGCTTCAACCAAAACTAATAAAAAACATATGCAAAATATATAGATGAACCAACATCCATAATTCAAAGTTATAAGGTGCACTATCAAAAGTGGAAACCGATCATCAAAATAAAAGGTTTGGAGTGTCGAAGATTGCAAATGAGCTCAAAAAACGGTGATCTCCCCCTCAAACATAGTCGTGCCCCCCTCTCTCTGCATGAAATGGATTGAGCCAGGGGCAGTCCACATGCCTTTCTTCGATAGAGCATCTGCGACATTGTTCCACTATCTATAAACATGAGAGAACGAGATATCAACAAAAGATTATTTCAAGTTCATAATTTGGTCCAGCCAATTGTTTAGGGAGAGGGAATAGAGAGGGTAGTTATTCTAGAAACAACCTCAATAATAAACTTGGAGTCCCTGAATATAATGATTTTATGAACATATATCTAATTTGCAAAATATAATAGTCCACAAAGCACCAAGAGTTCAACCCTAGTATTTGAGCCCAAAATCTTTGTAATTCTATTACATTAATAATATGATTTCTTAAATGAAAAATTAATGAGAAAAAATCATCATAAAATCACATAATTTTATTGATTATCAATTAAAACTTAATAAAAGTATTTTCTAATTAGAATTTTAAATTAAGATATAGGAATTTTAACACATAATTTAATAATAAATTATTTAAACAATTATGGCCAAATGGAATCTTGGATTCAAATCAGCTTATAAATACTTTTGTTATTTTAAATATTTACCAATTTTAATCTTAATAGTGATTAAATTGACTTTGTTTGTATATAAATTTAAAAATTATGGATTCAAATCAACTTATAAAATACTTTTGTTATTTTAAATATTTACCAATTTTAATCCTAATAGTGATTAAATTGATTTTGTTGGTATATAAATTTAAAAATTAGAAAATTAAACAATTTAAATTTATATAAATTAAAGGAAAAGCACCACTTAACACAATATGCAACTACCTGCATCATTTGTCGTTGTAGGTCCAAGTCAGTGCCAAACGACCAACAATCATCCATATCAACCTCCAAATCCTGACACAAAACCTAGTAAATGTCTCCCCCAAGCTTAAGATGCGCTGCTATTGGAGATATCGTCAGAAAAACTTGGATATACCATTGAATGAATGATGGAGTGGGCCATTATCTGCAAGTTTATTGGCCCTTGGTCATCGAAGAAAACTCTCCTCAACTGGTTGAGGAAAAAATGGTCCATAAAAGGAGAGATTGAGTTGAAAATAGGATCTCGGGGGTTCTTCACTGTAATCTTTAACAACATAGCAAATCAAAATAATATTTTGCAAGGGGAAGGAATATTTTATGAACTCAATTGGTCTGTTCATGAAACCCCGGGTACCTTTCTTTGACTCGGAGAAAGAGAATTTTTATTTTCTTCTAGTATGGATCAAGCTCTATTCCTTGTTGCATGAATATTAGGATCCAAAAATCCTAACTCGTACAGGAAATAAGATAGGGAAATCTGTCAAGTTATCAGAAGTCATGAAGGTTGTGTGATACATCCTATGCACGAATGTGTGTTTGTTTGTACCTAACTAAACCTCTTCCGACGAGCATCCATCTAAGTGGTGAAGAAAACGTATAGGAACAATTGATTGACTATGAGAAGATCCCATTTAGATGTCGCCATTGTCATGTCTACGGTCATATTTTCAAATATTGCCCTAAGAAGCCATCTACAACGGATACAGTGACCTACAAGAAGACTCAACAGTCGAGTGAAGATGGCTTCACTACAGTCTCTGGTAAGAAATGCATAGCCAAAAAGAAAATCGAATCCTCAGCACATGTTAGAAATCATGGAGAAAATAGATTGACCCCCTTACAGACTGACGTTTGAACAACTGCAACAGATCAGGAAGACACTGAATTAGAATATCGTTTGACACAGGCGGAAAAAGAGACCACCATACCAAAGGATCCAGATCTAGCCTCCAAAAAACCCCCTACTAATTCTCCATCCCCAATGGAAGAGGAGGAACTACAAGATCTTGAGTTGCAAGACATGGATCTCAAGAAAATAGTTGTTGATTGGAAAAATAAAGATCAACCAATTATCCCTAAAGATAAGATACGAATCATATCCATAGCTTATATAAGGCATCATGATGTACTTCTTCAGAGAGATAGAGAATGAGGTAAATCCCCTCCTCTTTTTTCTTATCTTTCTATGCAAGGGATTAAGTGTAATGCCCCCCTAGACTCCACTCTCTCTGCTAAAGAACCCAAAAAGAAAGGTAGAAAACCTAACAGCCAAATTTTGCAAGACCTTAGTGATTTTTTGGTTAACTCAAGTGACATAACTCCTATGAAATCACTATTTCCCCTCCTATCCAAAGCCCAATGATGAAAGTCATCTCATGGAACGTAAGAGGAATGAATAACAAATCCAGACATTGGATCTTCAAAAACCATATTTTTCAAGAACACCCAGATATTTTTCTCTTACAAGAAACAAAGTGCTCTTATCAGAGCCTCATTCAAATCACAAATTCAATCTAGAAAAATTGTGACCTCCGTTCTCAATGTGTTGTAGGGGCAGCGGGGGGCCTTGCCATTCTTTGGAACCTTGTGACAATGAAAATCTATAACTCTTTCTTCCTTCCCCGTATACTCACTGCCATTTTCCAACCCATCGGTTTTACTCAATTTGGTTTCATCTCGAACATCTACGACTCGACCAATCCTATGGATAAAAGAACCTTTTTAGCCAACCTCAACCTAACTTCTAGCCTTCTATCCTTCGATCATTGGATTCTAGGAGGATACTTTAACCTGATTTTATCCTTCCAGGAAAAGCGAGGAGGAATCAAAAAATTAGAAGCAGCGGTCACTACCTTCAATTCCTTTATTTATTCCTACAAGTTGGTGGACATCCACACCTCCGACAAAATTATTCACATGGAATAATCATAGGGCTAGAGCTTAGTGAATTTCTTCCAAGTTAGATCAGTATCTTCTCTCTGAATCCCTCCTTTTTTCTGGCATGACAATCAACACTTATATCCTCCCTAGTTGTGGTTCATATACGAGCCCATATAACTACTTCTAGGTTGTCATGCTTCACCAAAGAACGCCCCTTTTATATTCGAGGCTTTCTAGCTATGACACCCAAATTTCATCTCCAACATGAATTCATGGTGGGTAGAGTCTGCAATCATTTTAGGAAGGTTAATGTATCATTTCCAGCGACACTTAAATTTTTTCAAACAAAAGATAAAGGCTTCAAAAAAAAGTTACTTTGGGAACATCTTAAGGATAAATTCATATTAGAGGTCCAACAAAACATAACAGTAGAAGGAAGCTCTAAGGAAACCAAAGACAAGGAAAATACCCTCCATCCCTAACTTCAGGAGCGATTGGCATAAGAAGAGATATTTTATAAACAAAAATATATAATAAAATGGATCTGAGATTGATCCAGGTGGATATCGGTGGCCACCCATTTATTCCATTTGGACCCGCACCATCAATTCTTGCAGCTTTTCACTTTCAGCACAACTTACTATTTTTAGCAGGTTTTCGGGTCTTGCACTCTCGTAGTTGCTTTGGGGCCCTAATGGTCCAGGTGGATATTAGTGGCCTCCCACCTATTCTATTTGAAATGCCACCATCAGTTCTTTCATTTTTTCAGTTTTGGCACAACTTACTATTTTTAGCATTTTTTCAGGTCCTGAACTTCTGGAGTCGTTTTGAGGCCCTAAACGACATTTTTTGGGCATCGCTTCTCCGACGAATAGGATTCTATTCCGGACAGAGTCATCTTCATCGAGCGCATTCAACACATTTTTAACAGGTGTGTGAGATCTTGGATAGGTATTAGTACAATCAGATCAATGATTAACATCACAAATTTTAACCCGAGTGGGTGACAAAGTGTGGCATTTGTAGAAGGAGCATCACTGGGACCCCACATGGCTTAAGCCTGCTTCGATATGGGTCGTGCCATCCCCCGAGGTTGCTGAGAAGAATTTCGCAATTTAGTATTCACCATTCCTTGACCTGCCTAGTATTCAAAATGTTGACCGCCTTCGACCTACGCCCACCTATCTTTGGAAAACTGTGACATTTGCAAAACAACTCACCCCAACACAAGTTAAACCAGACTGCATGGAACGAGGCCACCACCAGTTGTATCATGGACATGAAAATCAAGACATAAGCAGAAGATCCAGGCTGTGTCGGGTTGTCAGTTGACCAACTCTTCACACCAGAACCAAGTGGTTCACGAGGACAAGTTAGTGAGTTTCCTCATCTCATGGAGGAACTCAATGCAATGGGGACCATTGCTTCCTAAGGGGGGAGGAATGATACAGGTGGATATTGGTGGCCACCCACCTATTCCACTTGGGGCCCCACCATTAACTCTTTAAGTTTTTCAGTTTCGGCACAACGTACTATTTTTAGCAGTTTTTTGGGTCCTGAACTTTCGGAGCCATTTTGAGGCCCTAAACGACATTTTTTGGGCATCTCTTCTCTAGTGGACATCGATTCCATTTTGGAATGATATTCATGGTAAGAAATGTAGTCGTTGAATATATCTTTCTAACAATGTATCATGTACGTTAAACGGAGATAGTATGCCAAAGTTATGACCCCTGGAAGTTGAAACACCAATTTACCCAAACGGGGCCCATAATTTTGGCGCTGCATCTCCTAGGGTTAGGTTTTTGTATGTTTAGGGTTTTCCATTATTTCTCTATAATAAATAGGCCCTTGAGCCTCATTGTAACACAATTCAGAGGCCTATAACCACCACATCTCTTCTCAGAGATAAGCTACTAGCGCCCTAGCTAGTTTATTTCCATTATGTCTATAAGCAAATTTCAGTTCTTTGATATTAATGAAATGAAGTGTTATTTCCATTGCATCTTTGTATTTATGGTTATATGTGTATTCTGTTGCATTCTTGCATAAATCCGGATTTATGGTTATATGTGTATTCTCGCTTCTATGTTTTTCCGAGAGTCCGGACAAGGGAATTATTGTTGATTTAAAATCAACTATTTCTCAAAAAAATTGTGACTGCGGGATAGTTCCAGCGTGAATCTAGGAGTCTAGATTCTCCAGATAGTGATTTCAAACGCATAGGAAGATGTAGAATGATCATTCTAATTCCAAAAACAGGTTATAATAAATATTCTGAGTTATATTGACCGATTTATGCCCATTTTAAATCTGAAGCAGCATTTAGAGCGGGTTTCCTTTGGAGACGTGCCCTCCCACCCCGCTTTAGTAGGCACCTGCTTCACATTCATCAGTTTTATCATAGCAACGTTCGGCTTGGATTATTTGGAGACGTGCCATCCCACCCCAAGCTATGTAGGCGCCTGCTACTTCGTTAACAATCAACATCACGGTTATGGGTCAACCACACAAAATCCTTCTCATCGAATTCCATTTGTTAGGCCGCACACTGTTAGTATCACATTTGGTCACAAGCATTACAGGGTGTCTCTATCCTCGAATCTTATTTTGTCATGGTTTTGGGTCATCCACAAACCCACACTTCATCGAAGTCCATTTTCTATGTCGAACACTGTCAGTATCATAGTTGATCACAAGCATTATAGGGTATCTCTATCCTCGGATCTTCGTTCATCACAGTTATGGGTTAACCACACAAAACCCTTCTCTATAGTAGATCTTCATATTCAACAAGGGCTTCTCAGGAGAGAAATTCACGCAATGGAGACCATTGCTTCTTAAGGAGGGAGGAATGATTCGAATGAAAAGTGGCCTACACCCATGGTATTTATCCACCCATGCTATTGTAAGTGACATTTATCCATGATATTCATTCACCCATGGTATTCATCCACACATGGAATTTACCCATGGTATTGTAAGTGGTATCTATCGATGGTATTGACCCATGGTATCCACCTATGGTACTGTAACTCAAAAAAAGGCTATAAATAACAAGCCTCATTTTGTAAAAGGACAGATTGTCCACCACAATGTAGCTTCTACAATTATTCTCCATTTTAATAAAAATTTTCTTTGTGCTTTTATTTACTGTGTGTTCTTCTCTCTTTTTTCTGGCATTGAAATTTTTCAGATCTTGTCAGATCCATTCCAATTTTTTAGATCTCGAGGGCCTCTGATATCCACCTGGATCATTCCTCCCTCCTTAGGAAGAAGTGGTTCCCATTGCGTTGAGATCCTCCATGAGATGGGGAAAATTTTGTTGAACTGGGTATTAGAATTGTTGAAGATGCCATGGACCTATGGGCAGATATGCTGAATGCGTTTAGTAAATTTGGTTTCTTTATCAGCCTCAGACAATACATGTGTGGATTATGTCTATGTAGTTGCATGAGGTATGGAAACATCAGGCGGCAGTGTTTTGAGGGTCAGAACAATGGAGTGCTTGTCCTGACAGTGTAAAAGAACCTCTGTGAGTGAGGAGAAACTGTCCTTGTATTCCTCCATGACTTGTGCAGGGGAGCCCTGTTTCGAGGTTGTGGCCACAATATTCATCTTTCCCTGTGAGCGAGATGTAAGGAAAATAAATTTCCTGGTTTGGGAAACAATCTTACTGTGTTGTTTTGCAATAGTCAAAGAGATGACAGGAGGCGATACTACCTCCGGTATCCTATACAAGTTATTTCCCAAAGTAATAACAACACCATGAGGCATAGACTCATACACAACATGTCGCCTCCACAAGTATGGTTGGCCCAATAATACATCAAATACATCAAGAGGAGAAACATTACACCACACCTCATCTGTGAATGGCTTAATACTGTACAGAAGGTGGAACTGTTGGCAGACGCAGAGATCTCTCCCTGGGTGAAGCCACCCGATGGTATACGACTGCGGGTGTGCTATGTTCAGTAGGCCAAGCCGCTTAATGAACTCTTCTGAAATGAGGTTCTTTTGGTTTTCGCTATCAACAAGGAATTGCAGTGGAGAACCCTTCACCCACATCTGTGAATGGAAGAGGCGCTCCCCCTGCTCTGGATCCTCGGGATCCTCCCTCTAGATCTTGGTGGTGGCAACAATGGCACCAGGATCCAAATCAATGATCTACTTCCCTTTATCATTGCCTTTTTCTGGTTCTGACTCAGGATCAGAACATGCATCTGATTCGGGTGCCTTTAGTTAGACCACCAATGACCATTTGGCCCGACACTCGTTTGTGCTGTAAGTGGGGTTGTTATTAAATTCACACCACTTCCCTGTGTCCTTCTTTGGATTTGTGGTTTTTTTCTGAGTCACCCCGCTTTGGCCTTGCCCCTTGTTCTGCGGTTTGTGGGCGCCTTTCCCTGGCTTCGGATTCGTGGATCCAAAGTCTCGCTTCTTCTGCTTAAATTTCTACTCGATTTTGGCGACATAGCAATATGCCGTGCCAAGCGATGTAATGTCGAGGAGATCCATTTCCTCTTGAATGTGTCTATGCAGACAACTGCGATACTTGAGCACCAAATATCTCTCTGAATATTTAATACCCAACTTTGTGCACAGGGTATGGAACAAATTCATCAATTCATGCACATCTTGATCCCTTTGTTATCGCAGAGTGGTCCATTGGATGTATTTGTCCTCATAGCTTTCCACGGGGTAATATTGTTCCTTGATGCCATCTTGGAACGAATTCCAAGTTGGTGTGGCCGAGAACAGAGAGGGTTCGCCCTTGTCCTTTTGCTCACAGTAGGTTTCCCACCAGTCTTTGACATGGGGGGCAGCTTTGAGGAGTGCAAAAATAATCTTTTCTCGGTCAGAGAAATGATGGACCAAGAAATACCCTTCTATCAAATTCAACCATCTATCTACAGCGTTTGCATCTATCTGGCCTTCAAATACAAGAATGTCAAATTTTACCTGTACCTTAAAGGGAGTGGCGCCTCCAGAGTGCTGTTGGATGCAGATGTGCCATAGGTGGGCAGCCGTTGAGGGATATGAGCAAAGTTATCCATCATCGCGTTCCTTTGTTTCTCGAGGGCCTCCTCGAACAATATTTTGATAGGATCTCTTGCTCCCTCGTATTTCTTTTCTTCCACCATGGGAGGTCGTCGAGGTTTGCGAGGCTGATCTTGCAAGGGTTCAACCAGATCAAGCCCTAACTCCTTATACCCTGACCGCATTGGGGACATGCAAAGAAAAATAGAGAAAGAGAAGACTGCTCTTATATCACTGATCTAGATTTATGCAGGAACGCAACAGAATACACATATAACCATAAATACAAAGATGCAGCGGAAATAACACTTCATTTCATTAATATCAAATAATAGAAATATGCTTACAGACATAATGGAAATAAAATAGCTAGGGCGCTGGTAGCTTATCTCTGAGAAGATATGTAGCAGCTAAATGCCTCTGATTGTGTTACAATGAGGCTCAAGGGCCTATTTATTATAGAGAAACAATGGAAAACCCTAAACATCTAGAGGAACCGAAAGATCCAGAGGAGGAACCGGAAGATCCAGGAGGAACCGAAAGATCCAGAGGAGGAGGATCGTCTCTTCCACTCCCATATGTGGGTAAAGGGTTCCCTGCTACAGTTCATTGTCGAAAATGGAAGCCAAAAGAACCTCATTTCAGCAAACACGATGAAGCGGTTGGCCTTGCCGACCATAGCACACCCACAACCATACACCATCGGGTGGCTTCACCAAGGAGGGGATCTCCGCGTCAGCCAACAGTGTCGCCTTCCCTATAGCATCAAGCCCTTCACAAATGAGGTATTATGCGACATTTCTCCTCTTGATGTTTCTGATGTATTATTAGGCCAACCATACTTGTGGAAGCAACATGATGTGTATGAGTCCCGACCTCGCGTTGTTATTGTTACTTTGGGAAATAAGTTGTACAGGATACCAAAGGTACCACCGCTTGTCACTATCTCTTTCATTACTGCAAAACAATGCAGTAAGCTCATTTCTTAAACCAGGAAATTTGTTTTCCTGATGATCCGCCGCCAGGGCAAGAAGAATATTGTGGCCACGACGTCCAGACAGGGCACCTTTGCATGAAAACAAAAAATGGATAAGGTTGTGGAGGAGTATGGGGACATATTCACCTCACGCACAGGGGTTCCTCTACATTGTCAGGTCAAGCACCCCATTGATCTAACCCCAGGTACGCCGCTACCCAATGGATTGATCTATCGGCGCTCTGTTCTGGAGAACGATGAAATCAAGAGGTAGATTCAGGAGTTGCTGCAAAAAGGTCACATCCGGCCAAGTTCATCGCCCTGTGGGAGCCTAATCGTGTTGGTATAGAAGAAGGATGGGACTTGGATACTCTGTATTTACTATCAGGCGCTGAACAAGATCACCGTACGGAATAGGTAACCGATCCCACGGAATGATGAGCTTTTGGACCAACTCAAAGGGGCGAAATATTTCATAAAGATCGACTTGAAGTTTGGGTATCACCAGGTACCAATCGAACCCTCCGATGTGTGGAAGACTTCCTTCAAAGCCAAGGAGGGCCTTTTTGAATGGTTGGTCACACCTTTCGAGTTGACGAATGCTCCCGCAACCGTCATGAGGTGGATGGACGACATCTTGCGGCCATTCACCAACTCATTTGTAGTGGTGTACTTGGATGAAATTCTGATCTTCAGCCAGACTTGTGAAGAGCACCTCCACCACATCCGACAAGTCCTCCAAACACTACGGCAACACAAGTTGTGTGCCAATTTGGAGAAGTGCACTTTTGGCATGACCCAGGTTTAATATCTAGGATACATTATTGATGAAAGGGGGGTGCATGTGGATCCAACCAAGATCCAAGTCATTCGAGATTGACCAGCCCCAACCACTCTAACAGAGCTTCACAACTTTCTGGGTCTTGCTAGTTTCTACCGCAGGTTCGTGTTGGGATTATGTCATATCACTTGGTCCTTGAGTCAAGTCAGCAAGGGAGGAGTGAAAGAAAAATTCTTTTGGTTGGAATCTCAACAGAGGCGTTCGTGGAATTGAAACATCGTCTCTGTTCTACCCCAGTGCTCACATTACCAGACTTGTAACAACCATTTGAGATCGAGACATATGCCTTTGACTATGCTATTGGGGCAGTTCTTACTCAACAGGGGCATCCAGTGGCATATCACAGTGAGACATTGTCCGACACAGTTCGCAAGTATCCCACTTATGAAAAACAAATGTATTCCATTGTGCAGGCTTGTCAAAAATGGAAGCATTACATTTTGGGGAAGGAAACAATCATCCACACAGACCACCGACCCCTGCAGTTCATATAGACACAAGGGAAGTTGCAGAATGATCACCATTAGAAGTGGTCCACATATCTGCAACAGTTTCATTTGAACATCAAGAAGGGTAGAACCAATAATGTTTCAGACTACCTCAGCCGAACATCGATCATGGCACTAACCACCATTCTCAACTCTTGTGGGCACGAGACTTATGATTGGCCACTTCTCTACAAGAGCGATCTAGAATTCAACCACACATACAAGGCACTCTTGGGGGGTATGCAAGTTCCAAATTTTCACCTCCAAGATGCATTGTTATGTCACCTGGGACACCTTTGTGTTCCTTCAAGCGAGCGTGCCAAGATGATAGGGGAAGCACACTACAGTCGAGTCACTGGGCATTTCGGGGTCGAGAAAACAGTGGCAGTACTACAAAAGTATTTCTATTGGCCGAACCTTTGACAGGATGTCGGGAAGCACATCAGATCCTGCATTGCTTGCATCATTGCCAAACCGACCATCAAGAAGCAAGGCCTCTATACTTCGCTACCTACCCCTAGTCGACCTTGGGAATCCATCTCCATGGATTACATGTCAAGCCTTCCTTCTAGTAAGCATGGAAATGACTATGTTTTCATGGTTGTTGACGGATTCTCGAAGATGACCATTATGCCGGCCTGCAAGAAGAATATCACAGCAGAAGCCACTGCTAAACTCTTCTTTGAACGAGTGTGGGTGCACTTTTGGATCCCATAGTTTATCATATCAGATCGGGACAGCAGGTTCCTCAGCACATTGTGGTCCAACCTCTGGTCAATGCTGGACACTAAGCTTACCAAGTCCATAGCTTTCCATCCTCAAACTGATGGCCAGACAAAGGTCGTCAACAGGATGATTGTACACATTCTATGCATTTACAATTCAAAGCATCCATGCACATGGGATGAAAGCCTCACCTATGTACAACACATTTATATTCGGGCTCTCCATAGCTCAACCGGCCACAGCCCCTTTCAGGTGGGCCTGGGATTCCAACTTCTCTGTCCCATTAAAATAGCCATGCCATTTGTGGCTACTAAGGCTGATTCGACTCATGTCCAATCTGAAGTTGACAAAACGAACATCTTCATCAGGTGCATTTAGCACATCCTCCAACAGGTTCATGAAATATTGGACAGAGCCAATGCTAACTACAAGCAACGACATGATCAACATCGGGTGCCAAACAACTTCTAGGTGGGCGATAAAGTGTGGCTACATTTGCAGAAGGAGCGCCTCACTGGACCCCACCGCAAGCTTCGCCTGCTCTGATATGGGTCGTACACCATCACCAAGGATGTAGGGAACAATGGCTTCGAGCTCAGTATTCCACCATTCCTTGGTCTACACCCAGTATTCAATGTGGACCACCTTTGTCCCTACTTCCCACTTCTACTGGACACCTCTGGCATTGCAGAACAACTCATTCCAATAGAGTTAAACCTAGATTGCATGGAACATTCCACCACAAATTGTATCATGGACATGAAAATCAATAACACTCGCCAACAGAAGATCCAACTGTATCGGGTTGTCAAATTTGGCCAACTCCTGCACCAAGGCAAGTGGTTCACTAGGGACCAAGATCAATAGAAGTTTCCTCATCTCATGGAGGAAATCAATGCAATGGGGACCATTACTTCCTAAGGGGGGAGGAATTATTGACGTGGATATTGGTGGCCACCCACCTATTCCACTTGGGGCCCCACCATTGTCTCTTTAAGTTTTTTAGTTTCGATACAACTTACTATTTTTAGCATTTTTCGGATCTTGAACTTCCAAAGCCGTTTTGATGCCCTAAACGACGTTTTTTTGGCATCGCTTCTTCGGTGAATATCGATTCCGAATATGATTTCATTCCAGAATCGATTTCGAATATGATTTCATTCCAGAATTGATATTCGTGGTCAACAATTTTATTCCTCGGATAGATCTTTCTAACGATGTATCATGTGCTTCAAACAAATATAGTATGCCAAAGTTACGACCCCGAGAAGTTTAAACACCAATTTACCCAAACAGGGCCCATATTTTTGGCGCTGCATCTCCTAGGGTTAGGTTTTTGGATGTTTAGGGTTTTCCATTGTTTCTCTATAATAAATAGGCCCTTGAGCCTCATTGTGCCAACACGGTTTAGAGGGCCTGTGGCTGACTGAGCCCTCAAATTGTGCTTTCTTTCATCTCATTTTACCTCATTTTCCCTTTTCCATTGCTATCCTAGACCCAATTGATCAATGAATATAGTTAAAATTACTTTTAGAATGATTTACATGACTGACTTGCTAAGTTTTGTGATTTTTGCCATTGTAAAGAATTTTGACCGGAACTAGCTGCAGAATGCAGACATTCCGTAGCTAACCGGCGATTCTGCAGATGTCTTCACGTTTGGGTATTTTCCAGGTGGCCTCTCAAGAAAAACCGCATATGGGCATAATCCACGTCATGTCCACATGGTTCGTTGCTCATCATGGAGGAAGAAACGAATTCTGGGTACGGTTTTGGAACGTGGGAACACATTTAGGAAAGCAGACTTCTATTAGGACTGTCTCAGTCCAGATGTCTTTTTCCTATTCACGCAGCCACTTCAAGAGTCCTAATGTGATTCCGATAAGGAAAGACAGTGTTCCTGAAATTGTTGCAAGTCTTGTTATGTGCATTTGCTATATAAACACTTGGGAAACCGAGAGCTATGTTAGATTTTATGTTAGATTTGATGCTAGATTTTGCTTAGATTCTGTGTTACATTTCTGAAGACGCAGAGTGCTATGTTCAAGTTATTTCATCTTTAATGAAGCAGACAGTGTTGTTTTGAAAGCGTTGATTTAATTTGGAGTTGAATTTTGTCAGGTGGTAGAGGGCCCCTGCCTCTTGCACGGATTTATTTGCGTAAATTAGATAAGTATTCTAGCTGCCTTTACGTTTTTGAATTTGAATTAGTAGTTGTTTTTAATTAGCTACTGTAGTTATACTCATTCTAACTCTTCCACAAGAAGAAGCTCTTCCAAAATATTATAATGATGAATGGGAAAAGGCTATGGTATTGTAGGATTTAGTTGTATTTTTTGTTGTTCACTATCACAGTTACACTTGTTCTAATCACTCTTCCACAAGAAGAAACTCTTCCAAGAAACTATTAAGATGTTCAAGACATGACCGTGATAATGAATGATTTAGTTGTGTGTTTGCACTAAGTACCATCTTTGTTCTTGCTCTTAAATGCTTGTCCAAAACATCATAATGATGAGTAGGATATGGATATGATATCTTAGTTTTTCATTGCTTTCAGTCCTTTATGTTTGCATTTGCACTCAATTACACAGTCAGAATTGTTCTAGCTCTTCCAAAAGAAGGAATTCTTCCAAAATATCAATAATGATGGACAAACAGACTGTATAATTTCATAGAATAATGCATAATAGAATAGTTAGGATACTCCAGAGTTTCATTGCACTTAATTCATGTTCAGTTATTTTATTTTGGGTTTGATAATGACTTGTAGTTTAACACTGTTTTAGGCTAGTGACATCTTAGGTTTGGTTGTAGTTCAACTCATTGCATTTGCACTCCATATTCAGTTGTCAGTCACTGCATACTAGATTACTTCAGTTGTTAAGATTAACAAAACAACCTTCATTATTCACAAACCTCTTCTTGTTCTAAAATTCATAATTGACTCATCACTACATGAACAGAAGACCATATCATTTTAAGGCCTGAAGTACTTCTGCAATTTCCTCATCATTTCATAAACAGAGCTCTCCCTCAAAAGACTATTTTGAAAAGAAATCAATAACTCTTGAGTAAAGGTTTTGTGACATTCAATTAAATTGCAGAATAGAGTTAGGAATTAGCTTTAGAGTAGAAAATCTTATGATGATATCAATGTTTTACTCCAAACATACTTCAACAAATCTCTAATCAAGGACAAGATGTTGCATCATTATAAGTTAGTTGTTTAAACTGTTTAGTTAGGAAGATTTGCATGATTAGTTGACCATGTTTCAAGCTCTCTCTCAAATGCCTTTGATGAAAGAATTTGACAAGTTTAGTTTGTGTTTTGAATCATTTGCTTAAAAGTCATTATCAAGCTTTGTTTCTGATTGGTCATAGTTTAGATTTGATTCTATTTTTAGTATTCCAATTGCATTTGTCATTTGTCATCCATCAATTAGGATCCACTCTATTTTTAATCATCAGCTCATTTCCATTAGCTTTCTAGGCATTTTCCTTGTGAACATAAAACCACCAAAAGACCAAAAACATCATAAATCATCACAAAAGACAAAAAACATTACAAAACAATACACACAACACATTAGGAAACAAGCACCTAGGTACATACAGTACACTTCACTTCAGAAGTTTACCAACCCTGGTTGACAATTAAATGAGCTCAGTTTAGGAGACTAGATTGAGACCAAACATTTTGGCGCCGTTGCCGGGGAAGTGAAAACTAGGTAACCTTTGTTTCTTAGCATCCAAAATCAATTTTATGCGTAGAGAGAGAGATTCAAGGGGAAGATTTATAAGCAACAGAGGCAAAAGTTTGATTTCTAGAACACCACTTGTTTCATCTAGATCCAGAGCTACTATACCTTCAACTCATACCCATATTCCATCCTCTTCTGATCCTGGACTTCTAGAAGATCTAAGGTCAACTATTCCATTAGAGAAACCTTCCACTTCATCCACTGAACCTGCCATAGAAGAATATCTAAAAACTCCTGTTGGGGACACAAACCTTTCCACTTCCACAGGAGAGTCAACCATGGCAGAGGAAGGAGGAGGAGGAGTTTTTAATGGAGAAAACACACTATTTGGAGGAAGGGGTAGAGGTAGAGGAGAAGGAGGTAGAGGTGAAAATGGAGGAAGAGGTAGAATAGGAAGCTCTTTTGGGTTCCCTATAATTGATGAAGAAACCAACACAACCATGAAAAACATTTCACCCTCTGTCCTTCCAAACTTCTATGGACTTAAAACTGAAGATCCTGAAACTTTCTTATTCGAATTTGAAGTGTTGTGTAGAACTTATGACTACCTACAAGATGCTCAAAAACTGAAATTATTCCCTTCAACTTTGAAAGGAGCAGCATTGAAGTGGTTTATGAGTCTAATCAGTAGTTCTATTAGAACATGGGAAGACATGAAACAAGAATTTCTAGAGAGATACTTGGATTATTGTATGTCGGTTAATCATAAGGAAGAAGTGTTCAAGATGTTACAAAAAGAAGATGAAAACTTGAAGATTTGTTGGAAAGATTTAATTACAACATCAAAAGGGCAAAAATGGAAAATCTAGATCAAGACACCTTAAAAGCTCTTTTGTTGAAAACAATTAGGGATGAATGGTTGGATATTCTTAACATGATGGGAAAAGGGGATATATCACAACTTACATTACCTGAAATATCTGAGTTATGTATCAACCTTTCAAGAGGGAAATCTAAAACTGTCAAAGGTCCAAGAGATCCTGCTCTTGCAAGGGCAAGCAAGTCTGCTTCTGGGACAGTAAGTAGATCAGAAATAGGACACATGCTTGATGATTTTAAATCTGATATCTTAGGGAGTCTTAGTGAACAAATAGACACCCTTAAGATACAAAACAAGCAAAAGGCTGAATCTGATGCCTTGGCAATCTTTTGTCCCAAATGTAGAAAGAAACATGCCTTAAGAGAGTGTCCTTTAGATGTAAAAGTTGTAGAGACCTGTGTCATTTGTTCTGAAAAACATGAGACCAAGAATTGTCCTTCTCTTCCTGGTCTCAAAGCTGTCTTTCAGGAATAAACTCCTACAGACTCCACAGAATCTCTTAACTTTGTATCTAGAAGACCTTGGCAAGGACCTCAGACACAAGGATTCCATGATCAAATGTATAATCAACTTCCACCTTGGAATTCTTGGCAGCAACCTTGGCCCCAATTTCAAAATCAATCTCAATATTGGGCACAAGGAACACAAAGTCCCTATGGAAGATAATCTCCATACTATCAGTATCCACCATCCTATCCACCATATCCACATTTTTGTCCTCAAAATCCTCAACAAAATTTTCCTCAAAATCTTCAAAAAAATTTTCAACAAAATCCTCAACAACATCATCAGAACCAACCACATCAAAATCAACCACTTTCATTACCATTCCCTCAAAAATCCAATCAATTGCCAGCTCAACCCATACCAAACCCCAATAATAAAAACCCTCAGAACACATACATGATAGAAGGTCAACAGTTTCCAACTTATTTAATTAATCCTCTAGACCTTAGTGATGTTCAACTTATGTCTGGAAAGATACTTGAAAGGAGGAAACCTTCTGTGATCATACAAGAACAAGATAATTCTGAGGAAGACTCTCTACGGGTGAATAAAAGTCTTGAGGAAGACACATCCTTTCAAGACCCAAACACTGAAAAACTGAAAAAAAAAGATCCAATAAATCCAACTCCTGTATTAGAGCAACCATCCACATCTACTTCTATACCTCCCTTTCCGGAAAGATTACAAATTGATAGAGGTGTAGAAAAACAGATCATGGTGCCTAATTATGATTTCTTAGATGAATTGAGAAATGTTTGCATTAAAATTCCATTATTGCAAGCCATCAAAGAAATCCCAATTTTAGCCAAAAAAATAAAGGAGTTGAGTATGAAGACAACAAGAAAAAGAATAAGAGAAACCAAGAAAATTCAACTGGTAGGACAAATAGCAGACATTATGATGGGTAAGATTACTATTCCAAAGTATCTTGACCCAGGAAATCCAGTTGTCAAAATTCACATCAATGGAATTGAAATTCAAAACACACTCATTGACTTAGGAGCAACAATAAATATCATGAGTAGACAAATCATGGACAAACTGAAACTTCCTAATCTTCTCTTTACACCCACACTGTTACAATTAGCAGATAGATTTGTGATCAGACCAGATGGGGTAATAGAAGACATTCCAGTGTCCCTAGATTCTTGGGAGTACCCTGTGGATTTCATGATCCTAATTCCTAAGAATAATCTAGGAGGCCATCCTGTTATATTAAGAAGACCTTGGTTGGCTACAGCTGATGCTTTTATTAGTTGTAGGTCCGGTGATATGTATATTTCTGATGGTATTTCAACTAAGAGATTCACTTTATATCCTCCAGCTAGGACAATTACAGATCTAGATGACACTCAATGGATAGAGGATGAAGAAGATTTACAACCACTCTTCACAATTTCAGAAATTAGTGAAGATAATCAAATTCTGAATACTCTAGAAAACTTTGAATCCTCTCTAAAACACAAACATGAATCATTTCAAGAGGGATCCAATATTGATTTTTTGTCATCTAGGCAGATGTCTTTTCATTCTATGGACAAATTTGGCAGCTCTACAAGTGAAATTTTTCCAGGCAAAACTTTGAATATAAACAAGAACCTAGAAAAATCTCAACAAGAAGAGTTAGTCAAAGTATTACAGAGACATTCTTCTGCATATGCATGGGAATACACTGACATGAAAGGGATAATTCCCAAGACTTGTACTCATCACATCTATATAGAGGCAAATTGCAAACCAATCAAACAACCTCAAAGACGGATGAATCCAAATCTTAGGGAAATTGTTAAGGAAGAATTGCAAAAATTGTTAAATGTTAATTTCATCTATCCTATTTCAGATAGTCAGTGGGTTTCTCCTTTGGTGATTGTGCCTAAGAAAAATGGAAAATGGAGGGTGTGTGTTTACTACCGAGAATTGAATAAAGCTACTCTTAAAGACCATTTTCCCTTACCTTTCATAGATCAAGTATTAGATACATTAGCAGGTAAAAAGTACTTTTCATTCCTAGATGGGTTTAGTGGTTACAATCAAATCCAAGTAGCACTTGAAGACCAAGATAAAACCACATTTACTTGTCCTTGGGGTACCTATGCCTACCGAGTATTACCATTTGGATTATGCAATGCACCTGCAACATTCCAAAGGGCAGTATTAGGAATTTTTTCGGATCTAATACATGACTGTGTAGAGGTGTACATGGATGATTTCACAGTTTATGGGAATACATTTGAAGATGCTTTAGAAAACTTGGAAAAAGTCTTAAAAAGATGTCAAGAAGCAAACCTTTCACTTAGTCATGAAAAATGTTTTATGATGTTTACTGAAGGTATTGTTTTAGGGCACCACATTTCAGGGGATGGGATTAGAGTTGATGAGGCAAAATTTGAAGTCATTTCTAACCTATCCATTTCAAGTTGTCAAAAAGATGTTAGAAGTTTTCTAGGATTTACAGGGTATTATCGGAGATTTATAGAAAACTTCACCAAAATAGCATCTCCACTCTTCAAATTACTCACCAAATATTGTGAATTTAAGTGGACTTCTGATTGTCAGTTAGCTTTTGAAACCCTGAAAACCAAAATTTCTGAAGCACCTATATTAAGGGGACCTAACTGGAAGTTACCTTTTCATATCTCGACAGATGCTTCCGATACAGCTCTGGGAGCAGTATTGGGACAGAAAGATTTAATTCCCTATGCCATCTATTATATCAGTAAAAATTTGACTCATGTAGAGTTAAACTATACTGTAACTGAAAAAGAGTTTTTAGCTGTTGTTCATGCCATTAACAAATTTAGACACTATATAACCGGCTATGAAACTTTTATTCACACTGATCATTCTGCCATTAGATATTTAATGAATAAATCAATCACTAATGGTAGAGTTATAAGATGGTTGTTATTATTGCAAAAATTCAACATTACTATTCTAGATAGGCCTGGAAAACAAAACACTGTGGCTGACTTCCTGTCTAGAATTCAAAATATCAAAGATGACACTCCGGTTGAAGATCAATTTTCTGATGAATATCTTTTTGCAGTTTCTACTCAAACTCCATGGTTTGCTGATATTGCTAATTATTTAGTTTCAGGAAAATTTCCTTCAATTATGAATGCAAGAGATAAAAGAAAAATCATTAATGATAGTGCAAGATATTCATGGGTCGCTAATGAGTTGTACAAGACAGGTCCAGATTTGATCATTAGAAGGTGTGTTTGTGAAGATGAGATGCCTGAAATTCTCAAGGCATGTCATGATGAACCTTGTGGCGGACACTTTGCAGATAAGAGGACAGTCTATAAGATTCTTAATTTAGGATATTATTGGCCATATTTGTTTAAAGATGCAAGGGAGTATGTCAAAAGGTGTGATAGTTTCCAAAGGGTAGGGAAACCTTCTCCTTCAGGTGAGATGCCATTACAACCTCAGGTACACATTGAACCTTTTGAAAAATGGGCTTTGGATTTTGTAGGACCCATTAGTCCTCCATCAAGACAAAAGAAATATATATTAGTTTGCACTGATTATGTTACTAAGTGGGTAGAAGCTAAACCATTACTTGTTGCTAATGAATCATCTGTAGTTACTTTTCTTTTGAGGATATTTTTACTCGTTTTGGTGTCCCAAGGGAAATTGTTACAGATCAAGGAGCTCAATTTACATCAAGGCTAGTGGAGCAAATGATGGAGAAGTACAAAATCAGACATAGAACATCTACTCCATATCATCCACAAGCAAATGGTCAAGTGGAATCCACTAATAAAGTCATTGAAGGAATCCTAACAAAGACTGTTCATCTACATAGAAGAGATTGGGTAGATAGGCTTCCTGAAGCCTTGTGGGCCTATAGAACTACATGGAGAAACACAACAGGCCATACTCCTTATGAGCTTGTTTATGGGAAGCAAGTTTTGTTTCCTATAGAATTCCAAATTCAAACATTCAAGATGGTAGTTCAGCTAGGACTTGATCTAACGGAGGCACAAAAGCATAGACTGGAGCAAATTAATGAATTGGATGAGGTCAGACAAGATGCAGTTCAGAAAACAAGTCTAGTCCAACAGCAAAGGACTAGATGGCATGACAAGTACATCAAGGAGAAGAAATTCAAAGAGGGTGACTGGGCTCTCTTGTTTGATTCAAAATTCAAGGATTTTCAAGGGAAATTTCAGACACATTGGCTTAGGCCATATGAAATTGTTCGAATTTTTGATAATGGGGCAGTAAAAATCAGAACTATAGATGAAGAGGAGGTCACTTTTCTTGTGAATGGTCATAGACTGAAGCTATACCACAAGCCACTCTCAAGAGAAGAGGTTGTCAAGAAGTTCCAAGAAGACAATGATGTGAAGTTAATGAAGAAGAGTCTCTCTTCTTCATCAACTTGATTAAATTTTCTGAAGCATTTCTCTTCTAAAAAAAAAAAAATAATAATAAAAAAAATAAAGGTATAAACATGAAAACCAATCATTGATTGGCATGTTTATACAGAAAAGATAGGGTGAAAATCAGAGTCTCTCTGACACTCTAACTTTTCCCATTTTTGTTTTTATAAGCAGCTGTTATAAAAATCATAAGTTCAGTTCCATAATGCTTATGATTCATTTCATCTCACTCCATTTACTTATTCATCCATACTCCATCTCATCCATCATTCATATTTCACTCTATTCCACACTTCACCCATCTCATTCCATCTTCCATTCATCTCATTTTCATGTCAAAACACAAAATTTGATATCTTGCTGTAAGTGAATAAAATATGTCATGAATTGCAGTACAACCCTTATGTTCCTTCATTCCATTTCATGAACTGAATCCATTCCATTCCATTATCCACTTCATACATATCATAATCCATCATCCATTTTCATTCATACCACATAACATTTCACCCATACTCCAAAAACATTCCATTTTTATGATTAAAGTGTTCTACAGGAACATTCTGCAGCTCAGTGGACATTCTGCAGCTGATCAGCCTTTCTGCAGCCCGTTAGTCTTTCTGCAGCTACAAATCTTGAAGGCATCAACTAGCAGACATCAGAATTGCAACAAAGTGACCCAGTGAATTCATGAATCAAAAGCATCAAGAAAATTATGAAGATTCCTCCAAAGAAGAGCAGAGAAGACAAAGGCTACAAAAATCAAATAAAGGGCAGAGGTAACAAGTTTAAAATTACAATGGCATTTCATAAAATTTTAGCATAGTTTAGTTATGGATTATTCGAAAAGGTTATTTTAATTGTTTTTATTGATCAAACACCAACAAACCCTCTACAGACTTTAGATCAAAATCTTCCATTTCAAATTTCATATCCGATAGCATTTAAGCGGTGAAATGGCCAAGGTATTTGAATTTTCCACGTCTCTTAACCAAATCATTTAATGATGATTCCCTCTGCCGTCGTAAAATCCTCCGCCGTCTCTTCAATCATTAATACAATCCCTCCACCTCACTCCGCTACTCCATTCCGTGACCACTACCATAACTTCATTCCGTAGCTGGCATTCCATTCCGAAGACAGAGATATTATTATCACCAGGAGCAGAGCTAAAGGATATCAGTTTGAATAGCATTGAGCATTGTAAACGGAGAGCAGAGCAGAAGGGTAAATTTGGAAGTATAACAGTGTGAGAAATTAAAGCCACTTGATTCCGTGGGCAGATAAAATATCACTGTGGGCAGATAAAATATCACTGTGGACGGAGTTTGAAGTATTTTCACCATAAACACAGAATTGTAGCAGTGTGAGTTTGAAGTCTTTTGTTATCAAAAGACAAGAGGTGTTAAAATTGAAACCATTTGCTACCAGAAATAGAGGTGTTGCAGTTTGAAGTCTTTTGTTACCAGAGACAGAGGTGTTGCAGTGATTGAGTTTGAAGTCTTTTGCTACTAAGAGCCAGAGGTATTGCACAAAAAGAAATTTGAAGCCATCTCCCACTGTCTATCAAAGACATATCAGTTCGAAATTTGAAACTGCTTTCATGATCAAACAGAAGCATATCAGCCAAAGGTTTTGAAGCTGTTACCACTATAAATCAGAGGTATGTCATTCCAAAATTGAAGCCATTTTCATTTAGAGCTTGAAGCCATTTCAATCCGAAAGTGAAAGTCATTGTTTTGTGGGTAGAAGAGTGTTAATTTGATATTGAAAAAATCATGGGTTTCATCGTAAGGACTGAACCAGTGGGTTCAAAATATTTAGAAGGCTACCCACAATGCAAAGAAATGTTACAACAAATAGGATGGCTTCAATTTTTGGAAAAAATTTAATGGCTTCCATAAGGAAGTCACTAAAACATTTGCAAGATCATTTCAAGGAACCGAAGTTGAAGTAGGGGATGTCAAGTTTACTGTCACTGAAGTTTTTATTGCAGAGGCTACAGGATTGCTTAGAACTGGAGAGAGATGGTTTAAAAATAGAGAATTCCATAATGACTCCTGGAAACAAATTTTAAAATCACCAAATATGGATGTTAGTGTATTCAAGAAAGGAATTCCTAGTTCTGCATTGAAAAACAAATGGAGAAACATACTACTTCTTTTACAAAATTTTGTTACATGTGAGGGTAGATATGGAGCATTTTATGTCTACCACATTAGATTAATGATGCATTTTCTGGGAGAAGACTTAAACCTACCATATTTCTTGCATCAAAGTCTGAAGAAGATGGCTTCCTGTGTTCAGAGAAGAGTTCAATTTTTAGAGACAACCCTGTATCATCATGGTTTGGTCAAAATTTTGATTGAGAATCATCTAGCTAAAACAAATGATACACGGGATGATTTCTTAATAAGAAATCATTTTGAAGAAGCAAAAGAACCATCACCTGAACCACAGCCTACAAAGAGAAGTAGGAAATGGAGGGCTTCAAAAGTTGAAATTGACAAACCAGTCCAAGAGAGAAGTGAGGAAATCATTTTGGAGAAGTTGACTCGAATCAAGAGGCAACTTAAGGAAGAAAAGATAATCAAGGAATCTGCCACAGAGAAAGGAGAGGGATCCTCTCAGCTTAGGAGAATCCACAGATTAAAGGGAAAACTGAAGAAAACACCAATCAAACAAACGGGGGTAATCAACATAGAAGATGAAGAAACACCCATTGAAGAGGATGATGAAGAGGATTTTTATGAAGGAACCCCTGAAATTGATCCTGCTCAACAGGAAATTTATGACTATGTGGAAACTTTAGAGAGGACAGCTTCAGAAAGCAGAGAGAGAACCTCCAGTCCTCCACTGTCTGAAATAGATATATTAAGAAGGGATAGGTATGAGTTGGAATTACTGAATAGACACATCAAAAATGAGAATGAAATTCTCAAGGATCAAATCAAGCTCAAAACTGATATGAACTCAACCTTATCCCTGCATATAGACAAAGTGGAAAGGACCAATGAGAAGTTGAAGACAAGGAACAAAAAGCTAATCAAGGCACTCACCAACCTCAGGTTCAAACTTGTTATCAGGAAACCCATAAGACCTCTAGCTTCCAGACAAAGGAGAAGAAGGGGATTAGATGTCCTTGCAGAAGCCTCTGAATTCATAGGATAATTTGCATGAGGACATGCAAAGAGACAGCAGTGGGGGTATGTTGAGCCTCAAATTTGTGCTTTCCTTCACCTCATTTTTACCTCATTTTCCCTTGTCCATTTCTATCTTAGACCCAATTGATCAATAAATATAGTTAAAATTACTTCTAGAATGATTTACATGACTGACTTGTTGAATTTTGTGATTTTTGCCATTGTTAAGCATTTTGACCGGAACTAGCTGCAGAATGTAGACATTCCGTAGCTAACCGGCGATTCTGCAGTTGCCTTCATGTTTGAGTATGTTCCAGGTGGCCTCTTGAGAAAAACCGCATATGGGCATGATCCACGTCCTGTCTACATGGTTCGTTGCTCATCATGGAGGAAGAAATGGATTCTGGGTACGGTTATGCACGTGGGAACACATTCATGAAGGAAGACTCCTACTAGGACTGTCTCAGTCCAGGTGTCTTTTCTTCTTCACGTAGCCACCTCAAAGACTCCTAAGATGATTCGGATAAGGAAAGACATTATTCCTAAATTTTTGTAATTATTGTTACTTGCATTTACTTTATAAACTCTTGAGTAGACCGAGAGCTTAGTGGGAGATTTCATATTAGATTTGCTGCTAGATTTTGTTAAAAACTCTGTGTTACGTCCTTGAAGACACAGAGTGTTATGTTCAAACTATTGCATCATTAATGGAGCAGACAAAGTTATTTTGAAGGCGTGATTTAATTTGGAGTTGAATGCCGTCAAGTGGTAGAGGGCCCCTGCCTCTTGCACGGATTTATTTTGCGTTAATTAGATAAGTTTTTCTAGCTGCCTTTACACTTTGCATTTGAATTAATAGTTGTTTTTGTTAGCTACTGTAGTCGTTATCATTCTAACTCTTCCACCATAAGATACTCTTCCAAAAGACCATAATGATGAATGCTGAATGACTATAGTATTGTAGAAATAGGAGTTGAATTTGTAGTTGTTTTAACTAGCTACTGTAGTTATATTCATTCCAGCTCTTTCACAAGAAGACACTCTTCCAACAGATTATAATGATGAATGATGAATAACTATAGTACTGTAGGAATTAGTTGTAGTTTTGCTATTCACTATCATAGTTACACTTGTTCTAATCACTCTTCCACAAGAAGAAACTCTTCCAAGACATCCTTAAGAAGTTCAAGATATGACTGTGATAATGAATGATTTAATTGTGTGTTTTTACTAAGTATCATCTCTGATCTTGCTCTTAAACGCTTTCCCAAGACATCATAATGACGAGTAGGGTATGGATGTGATAACTTAGTTTTTCATTTGCTTTCAGTTCATTTGCTTTCAATTGCATACAAGTACACAGTCAGAATTGTTCTACCTCTTCCAAAAGAAGGAACTCTTCCAAAATATCATTAATGATGAACAAATAGATTGTGTAACTTCATAGAATAATGCATATTAGTATAGTTGGAAAGCTCCGGAGTTTCATTGCATTAATTCATGTTCAGTTACTTTGTTTCAAGTTTGATGATGACTTATAGTTCAGCATTGTTCTAGTTTAGTAGCATCTTAGGTTCATTCTTAGATTAACTCATTGCACTTGCATCTCATATTCAAATTGTCATCCATTGCACAATAGATTACTCTAGTTGTTAGGATTAACAAGAAAGCCTTCATTATTCAAAAAATCTTCTTGTTCTAAAATCTACAAATGATCCATAGCCATAGAAACAGAAGACAACATCACTATAAGGTCTGAAATCTCTCTGCAATTTCCTCATCATTTCATAAACAGAGCTCTTCCTCAAAAGAACTACTTTGAAAAAGAAACCAATAACTCTTTGAGTAAAGGTTCTGTGATATTCAATTAAATTGCAGAATAGAACTAGGAATTAGTCATAGAATAGAAGAGCTTAGAACAAAATGTTGCATCATTAGTGTTTAACTGTTTAGTTAGAGGATTTGCATATTTAGTGATCATTTCTCAAGTTTAGTTTGTGTCATTTTCCTAAAAAGTCATTATCAAGCTTTTGCTTTTATTTAGTCATAGTTCAGATTCTGCTTCAGTGTTTCCAATTGCATTTGTCATTCCATACATTATATTTAACTCTGTTTTGACCACCAACTTCTTTTCATTAGTTTTCTAGGCAGTTTCATTGTGAACATAAAACACCAAAAAACCAAAAACATCATAAATCAACATAAAAGACCAAAAACATCACAACACACTACACACAACGCACTAGGAAACAAGCACCTAGGTACATATGGTACACTTCACTTCAGCAGTTTACAAATCCTGGTTGACAATTAAATGAGCTCAGTTTAGGAGACTAGATTGAGACCCAACATTTTTGGCGCCGTTGTCGGGGAAGTGAAAACTAGGTAACCTTTGTTTCTTATCATCCAAAAACAATTTTATGCGTAGGGAGAGAGATTCAAGGGGAAGATTTATAAGCAGCAGAGGTGGAAGTTTGATATCTAGAACACCATTTGTTTCATCTAGATCCAGAGCCAGTACACCTTCAACTCAAACCCATCTTCCATCCTTTACTGATCCTGGACCTCTAGAAGATCTAAGGTCACCTATTCCATTAGAGAAACCTTCCACTTCATCTAATGAACCTGCTATAGAAGATCTAAAGTCTCCTGTTAGGGACACAAACCTTTCTATTTCCACAGGAGAGTCAACCATGGCAGAAGAAGGAGGAGGAGGAGTTGTTAATGGAGAACACACATTATTTGGAGGAGGTAGAGGTAGAGGTAGAGGAGGAAGAGGAAGAGGAGAAGGAGTTAGAGGTACAGAAGGAGGAAGAGGTAGAATAGGAAGCTCTTTTGGGTTCCCTATACTTGATGAAGAAACCAATACAACCATGAAAAACATTTCACCTTCTGTCCTTCCGAACTTCTATGGACTTAAAACTGAGGATCCTGAAAAACTTCTATGACTGTCTACAAGATGCTCAAAAATTGAAATTATTTCCTTCAACTCTGAAAGGAGCAGCATTGAAGTGGTTTATGAGTTTAAACAGTAGTTCTATTAGAACATGGGAAGACATAAAACAAGCATTTCTAGAGAGATACTTGGATTATTGTATGCCGGTTAATCATAAGGAAGAAGTTTTCAAGATGTTACAAAAAGAAGATGAAAACTTAGAAGATTTGTTGGAAAGATTTAAATACAACATAAAAAGGGCACAAATGGAAAACCTAGATCAAGACACTTTAAAAGCTCTTTTGTTGAAAACCATTAGGGATGAATGGTTGGATATCCTTACCATGATGGGAAAAGGGGATATATCACAACTCACATTACCTGAAATATCTGAGTTATGTATCAACCTTTCCAGAGGGAAATCCAAAACTGTCAAAGGTCTAAGAGATCCTGCTCTTGCAAGAGCAAGTAAATCTGCTTCTGGGACAGTAAGTAGATCAGAAATAGGACACATGCTTGATGATTTTAAATCTGACATCTTGGGGAGTCTTAGTGAACAAATAGACACCCTCAAGATACAAAACAAGCAAAAGGATGAATCTGATGCCTTGGCAATCTTTTGTCCCAAATGTAGGAAGAAACATGCCTTGAGAGAGTGCCCTTTGGATGTAAAAGTTGTAGAAACCTGTGTTATTTGTTCCGAGAAACATGAGACCAAGAATTGTCCTTCTCTTCCTGGTCTCAAGGCTATTTTTCAAGAAGAAACTCCTACAGATTCCACAGAATCTCTTAACTTTGTATCTAGAAGACCTTGGCAGGGATCTCAGACACAAGGATTCCATGATCAAATGTATAATCAACCTCCACCTTGGAATTCTTGGCAGCAACCTTGGCCCCAATTTCAAAATCAATCTCAAGCTTGGGTACAAGGATCACAAGGTCCCTATGGAAGATACTCTCCATATTATCAGTATCCACCATCCTATCCACCATATCCACATTTTTATCCTCAAAATCCTCAACAAAATTTTCCTCAAAATCTTCAACAAAATTTTCAACAAAATCCTCAACAACATCATCCGAACCAATCTCATCAAAATCAACCAATTCCACTACCATTCCCTCAAAAATCCAATCAATTTCCAGCTCAGCCCATACCAAACCCCAATAATAAGAACCCTCAGAATACATACATGATAGAAGGACAACAATTTCAAACTTATTTAATTACTCCCCTAGACCTTAGTGATGTTCAACTTAGGTCTGGAAGAATACTTGAGAAGAGGAAACCTTCTGTGATCATACAAGAACAAGATAATTCTGAGGAAGACTCCCTCCGGGTTAATAAAAGTCTTGAGGGAGATACATCCTTTCAAGACCAAAACATTGAAAAACTGAAACAAAAAGATCCAATAAATCCAACTCCAGTATTAGAGCAACCATCCACATCTACTTCTATACCTCCCTTTCCGGAAAGACTACAAATTGATAAAGGTGTAGAAAAACAAATAATGGTGCCTAATTATGATTTCTTGGATGAATTGAGAAATGTTTGCTTTAAAATTCCATTATTGCAAGCCATCAAGGAAATCCCAATTTTAGCCAAAACAATAAAGGAGTTGAGTATGAAGACAACAAAGAAAAGAATAAGAGAAACCAAGAAAATTCAACTGGTAGGACAAATAGTAGACATTATGATGGGTAAGATTACTATTCCAAAGTACCTTGACCCAGGAAATCCAGTTGTCAAAATTCACATCAACGGAATTGAAATTAAAAACACACTCATTGACTTAGGAGCAGCAATAAATATCATGAGTAGACAAATCATGGACAAACTGAAACTTCCTAATCTTCTCTTTACACCCACACTATTACAATTAGCAGATAGATCTGTGATCAGACCGGATGGGGTAATAGAAGACATTCCAGTGTCCCTAGACTCTTGGGAGTACCCTGTGGATTTTATGATCCTAACACCCAAGAATAATCTAGGAGGCCATCCTGTTATACTAGGAAGACCTTGGTTGGCTACAACTGATGCTTTTATTAGTTGTAGGTCCGGTGATATGTATATTTCTGATGGTAGTTCAACAAATAAATTCACTTTATATCCTCCAGCTAGGACAATTACAGATCTAGATGATACTCAATGGATAGAGGATGAAGAATATTTACAACCACTCTTCACAATTTCAGAAATTAGTGAAGATAATCAAATTCTGAATACTCTAGAAAATTTTGAATCCTCTCCAGAACATAAACATGAATAATTTCAAAAGGGATCCAATATTGAGTTCTTGTCATCTAGGCAGATGTCTCTTCATTCTATGGACAAATTTGGCAGCTCTACAAGTGAAATTTTTCCAGGCAAAACCTTGAACATAAACAAAAACCTAGAAAAATCTCAACAAGAAGAGTTAGTCAAAGTATTACAGAGAAATTCTTCTACATATGCATGGGAATACACTGACATGAAAGGGATAAGTCCCAAGACTTGTACTCATCACATCTATATAGAGGCAAATTTCAAACCAATCAGACAGCCTCAAAGACGGATGAATCCAAATCTTAGGGAAATTGTCAAGGAAGAACTGCAAAAATTATTAAATGTTAATTTCATCTATCCTATTTCAGATAGTCAATGGGTTTCTCCTTTGGTGATTGTGCCTAAGAAAAATGGAAAATGGAGGGTGTGTGTTGACTACCGAGAACTGAATAAAGCTACTCTTAAAGACCATTTTCCTTTACCTTTCATAGATCAAGTATTAGATACATTAGCAGGTAAAAAGTACTTTTCATTCGTAGATGGGTTTAGTGGTTACAATCAAATCCAAGTAGCACTTGAAGACCAAGATAAAACCACATTTACTTGTCCTTGGGGTATCTATGCCTACCGAGTATTGCCATTTGGGTTATGCAATGCACCTGCAACATTCCAAAGGGCAGTATTAGGAATTTTTTCTGATCTGATACATGACTGTGTAGAGGTGTACATGGATGATTTTACAGTTTATGGGAATACATTTGAAGAGGCTTTAGAAAACTTGGAAAAAGTCTTAAAAAGATGTCAAGAAGAAAACCTTTCACTTAGTCATGAAAAATGTTTTATGATGTTTACTGAAGGTATTGTTTTAGGGCACCACATTTCAGGGGATGGGATTAGAGTCGATGAGGCAAAAGTTGAAGTTATTTCTAACCTATCCATTCCAAGTTGTCAAAGAGATGTTAGAAGTTTTCTAGGATTTACAGGGTATTATCGGAGATTTATAGAAAACTTCACCAAAATAGCATCTCCTCTCTTCAAATTACTCACCAAAGATTGTGAATTTAAATGGACTTCTAATTGCCAGTTAGCTTTTGAAACCCTGAAAACCAAAATTTCTGAAGCACCTATATTAAGGGGACCTAACTGGAAGTTACCTTTTCATATCTCGACAGATGCTTCCGATACAGCTTTAGGAGCAGTATTGGGACAGAAAGATTTGATTCCCTATGCCATTTATTATATCAGTAAAAATTTGACTCCCGCAGAGTTAAACTATACTGTAACTGAAAAAGAGTTTTTAGCTGTTGTTCATGCCATTAACAAATTTAGACACTATATAACAGGCTATGAAACTTTTATTCACACTGATCATTCTGCCATTAGATATTTAATGAATAAATCGATCACTAATGGTAGAGTTATAAGATGGTTGTTATTATTGCAAGAATTCAACATTACTATTCTAGATAGGCCTGGAAAACAAAACACTGTGGCTGACTTCCTGTCTAGAATTCAAAATATCAAAGATGACACTCCGGTTGAAGATCAATTTCCTGATGAATATCTTTTGCAATCTCTACTCAAACTCCATGGTTTGCTGATATTGCCAATTATTTAGTTTCAGGAAAATTTCCTTCAATTATGAATGCAAGGGATAAAAGAAAAATCATTAATGATAGTGCAAGATATTCATGGGTCGCTATTGAGTTGTACAAGACAGTTCCAGATTTGATTATTAGAAGGTGTGTTCGTGAAGATGAGATGCCTGAAATTCTCAAGGCATGTCATGATGAACCTTGTGGCGGACACTTTGCAGATAAGAGGACAGCCTATAAGATTCTTAATTTAGGATATTATTGGCCATCTTTGTTTAAATATGCAAGGGAGTATGTCAAAAGGTGTGACAGTTGCCAAAGGGTAGGGAAACCTTCTCCTTCAGGTGAGATGCCATTACAACCCCAGGTACACATTGAACCTTTTGAAAAATGGGCTTTGGATTTTGTAGGACCCATTAGTCCTCCATCAAGACAAAATAAATATATATTAGTTTGCACTGATTATGTTACTAAGTGGGTAGAAGCTAAACCATTACTTGTTGCTAATGAATCATCTATAGTTACTTTTCTTTTTGAGGATATTTTCACTCGTTTTGGTGTCCCAAGGGAAATTGTTACAGATCAAGGAGCTCAATTTACATCAAGGCTAGTGGAGAAAATGATGGAGAAGTACAAAATCAGACATAGAACATCTACTCCTTATCATCCACAAGCAAATGGTCACGTGGAATCTACTAATAAAGTCATTGAATGAATCCTAACAAAGACTGTTCATCTACATAGAAGAGATTGGGTAGATAGGCTTCCTGAAGCCTTATGGGCCTATAGAACTACATGGAGAAACACAACAGGCCATACTCCTTATGAGCTTGTTTATGGGAAGCAATTTTTGTTTCCTATAGAATTCCAAATTCAAACATTCAAGATGGCAGTTCAGCTAGGACTTGATCTAACGGAGGCACAAAAGCATATACTGGAGCAAATTAATGAATTGGATGAGGTCAGACAAGATGCAGTTCAGAAAACAAGTCTAGTCCAACAACAAAGGGCTAGATGGCATGACAAGTACATCAAGGAGAAGAAATTCAAAGAGGGTGACTGGGCTCTCTTGTTTGATTCAAAATTCAAGGATTTTTAGAGGAAATTTCAGACACATTGGCTTGGGCCATATGAAATTGTTCGAATTTTTGATAATGGGGCAGTGAAAATCAGAACTATAGATGAAGAGGAGGTCACTTTTCTTGTGAATGGTCATAGACTGAAGCTATACCATAAGCCACTCTCAAGAGAAGAGTTTGTCAAGAATTTCCAAGAAGACAATGATGTGAAGTTAATGAAGAAGAGTCTCTCTTCTTCATCAACTTGATTAAATTTTCTGAAGCATTTCTCTTCTAAAAAAAAAAATTAATAATAAAAAAATAAAATAAAAATAAAGGTATAAACATGAAGACCAATCATTGATTGGCATGTTTATACAGAAAAGATAGGGTGAAAATCAGAGTCTCTCTGACACTCTAACTTTTCCCATTTTTGTTTTTATAAGAAGCTGTTATAAAAATCATAAGTTCAGTTCCATAGTGCTTATGATTCATTTCATCTCACTCCATTCACTTATTCATCCATACTCCATCTCATCCATCATTCATATTTCACTCTATTTCACACTTCATTCATCTCATTCCATCTTCCATTCATCTCATTTCATGTCAAAACACAAAATTTGATATCTTGCTGTAAGTGAATAAAATATGTCATGAATTGCAGTACAACCCTTATGTTCCTTCATTCCATTTCATGAACTGAATCCATTCCATTCCATTATCCACTTCATACATATCATAATCCATCATCCATTTTCATTCATACCACATAAAATTTCACCCATACTCCAAAAACATTCCATTTTCATGATTAAAGTGTTCTACAGGAACATTCTACAGCTCAGTGGACGTGCACGGGTGATCGGCCTTTGCGGCCGTTAGTCTTTAAAGCGGCTACAAATCTGAAGGCATCAACTTTAGCGGACATCGAGTGCAACAAAGAGCTTGATGAATTCATGAATCAAAAGCATCAAGAAAATTATGAAGACTCCTCCAAAGGTGAACAAGAAGACAAAGGCTACAAAAATCAAATAAAGGGCAGAGGTAACAAGTTTAAATTACAATAGAATTTCATAAAAGTTTAGCATAGTTTAGTTATGGATTGTTCGAAAAGGTTGTTTTAATTTTTTTTATTGATCAACACCAACAAACCCTCTACAAACTTTGGATTAAAATATTCCATTTCAAATTTCATATCCGATAGCATTTAAGCGGTTAAACGGCCGAGGTGTTTGAATTTTCCACGTCTCTTAACCAAATCATTCAATGATGATTCCCTCTGCCGTCGTAAAATCCTCCGCCGTCTCTTCAATCATTAATACAATCCCTCCACCTCACTCCACTACTCCATTCCGTGACCACTACCATAACTTCATTCCGTAGCCGGCATTCCATTCCGAAGACAGAGATATTATTATCACCGGGAGCGGAGCTAAAGGATATCAGTTTGAATAGCATTGAGCATTGTAAATGCAGAGCAGAGCAGAAGGGTAAATTTGGAAGTATAACAGTGTGAGGACTTGAAGCCACTTGATCCCGTGGGCAGATAAAATATCACTGTGGACGGAGTTTGAAGCATTTTCACTATCAACACAGAATTGTAGCAGTGTGGAGTTTGAAGTCTTTTGTTACCAAAAGACAGAGGTGTTAAAATTGAAGTCTTTTGTTACCAAAAGACAGAGGTGTTAAAATTGAAACCATTGCTACCGAGAGATAGAGACATTTGCGGTGATTGATTTTGAAGTCTGTTGTTACCAGAGACAGAGATGTTGCAGTGTTGAGTTTGAATTCTTTTGCTACTAAGAGCCAGAGGTATTGCACAAAAAGAAATTTGAAGCCATCTGCCACTATCTATCAGAGACATATCAGCTCGGAATTTGAAACTGATTTCATTATCAAACAGAGGCATATCAGCCAGAGGTTTTGAAGCTGTTGCCACTATAAATCAGAGGTATTTCATTCCAAAATTGAAGCCATTTTCATTTAGAGCTTGAAGCCATTTCAATCCGAAAGTGAAAGTTATTGTTTTGTGGGTAGAAGAGTGTTAATTTGATATTGAAAAAAATCATGGGTTTCATCGTAAGGACTGAACCTGTGGGTTCAAAATATTTAGAAGGTTACCCACAATGCAAAGAAATGTTACAAAAAATAGGATGGCTTCAATTTTTGGAAAAATTTAATGGCTTCCATAAGGAAGTCACTAAAACATTTGCAAGAGCATTTCAAGGAACCGAAGTTGAAGTAGGGGATGTTAAGTTTACTGTCACTGAAGTTTTTATTGCAGAGGCTACAAGATTGCTCAGAACTGGAGAGAGATGGTTTAAAAATAGAGAATTCCATAATGACTCCTGGAAACAAATTTTAAAATCACCAAATATGGATGTTAGTGTATTCAAGAAAGGAATTCCCAGTACTGCATTGAAAAGCAAATGGAGAAACATACTACTTCTTTTACAAAAATTTGTTACATGTGAGGGTAGATATGGGACATTTTCTGTCTACCACATTAGACTAATGATGCATTTTCTGGGAGAATATTTAAATCTACCATATTTCTTGCATCAAAGTCTGAAGAAGATGGCTTCTTGTGTTCAGAGAAGAATTCAATTTTTAGAGACAACCCTGTATCATCATGGTTTGGTCAAAATTTTGATTGAGCATCATCTAGCTAAAACAAATGATACACGGGATGATTTCTTAATAAGAAATCATTTTGAAGAAGCAAAAGAACCATCACCTGAACCACAGCCTACAAAGAGAAGTAGGAAATGGAGGGCTTCAAAAGTTGAAATTGACAAACCAGTCCAAGAGAGCAGTGAGGAAATAATTTTAGAGAAGTTGACTCGAATCAAGAGGCAACTTAAGGAAGAGAAGATAATCAAGGAATCTGCTACAGAGAAAGGAGAGGGGTCCTCTCAGCCTAGGAGAAGCCACAGATTAAAGGGAAAACTGAAGAAAACATCAATCAAACAAACAGGGGTAATCAATATTGAAGATGAAGAAACACCCATTGAAGAGGATGATGAAGAAGATTTTTATGAAGGCACCCCTGAAATTGATCCTGCTCAACAGGAAATTTATGATTATGTGGAAACTTTAGAGAGGACAGCTTCAGAAAGCAGAGAGAGAACCCCCAGTCCTCCACTGTCTGAAATTGATATATTGAGGAGGGATAGGTATGAGTTGGAATTGTTGAATAGACACATCAAAAATGAGAATGAAATTCTCAAAGATCAAATCAAGCTCAAAACTGATATGAACTCAACCTTATCCCTGCATATAGACAAAGTGGAGAGGACCAATGAGAAGTTGAACACAAGGAACAAAAAGCTAATCAGGGCACTCACCAACCTCGGGTTCAAACTTGTTATCAGGAAACCCAGAAGACCTCTAGCTTCCAGACAAAGGAGAAGAAGGGGATTAGATGTCCTTGCAGAAGCCTCTGAATTCATAGGATAATTTGCATGAGGACATGCAAAGAGACAACAGTGGGGGTATGTTGATCCTCAAATTTGTGCTTTCCTTCACCTCATTTTACCTCATTTTCCCTTGTCCATTTCTATCTTAGACCCAATTGATCAATGAATATAGTTAAAATTACTTCGAGAATGATTTACATGACTGACTTGTTGAATTTTGTGATTTTTGCCATTGTAAAGCATTTTGACCGGAACTAGCTGCAGAATGCAGACATTCCGTAGCTAACCGGCGATTCTGCAGCTGCCTTCATGTTTGAGTATGTTCCAGGTGGCCTCTTGAGAAAAACCACATATGGGCATGATCCATGTCATGTCTACATGGTTCGTTTCTCATCATGGAGGAAGAAATGAATTCTGGGTATGGTTTTGAACGTGGGGAACACATTTATGAAGGAAGACTTCTATTAGGACTGTCTCAGTCCAGATGTCTTTTCTCCTTCACGTAGCCACCTCAAAGAGTCCTAACATGATTCGGATAAGGAAAGACATTATTCCTAAATTGTTGTAATTATTGTTACGTGCATTTGCTTTATAAACTCTTGGGGAGACCGAGAGCTATGTTAGAGATTTTGATGTTAGATTTGCTGCTAGATTTTGTTTAAAACTCTGTGATACATTCCTGAAAACGCAGAGTGTTATGTTCAAACTATTGCATCGTTAATGGAGCAGACAAAGTTATTTTGAAGGCGTGATTTAATTTGGAGTTGAATGCCGTCAAGTGGTAGAGGGCCCCTGCCTCTTGCACAGATTTATTTTGCGTTAATTAGATAAGTTTTTCTAGCTGCCTTTACACTTTGCATTTGAATTAATAGTTGTTTTTGTTAGCTACTGTAGTCGTTATCATTCTAACTCTTCCACCAGAAGATACTCTTCCAAAAGACCATAATGATGAATGTTGAATGACTATAGTATTGTAGAAATAGGTGTTGAATTTGTAGTTGTTTTAACTAGCTACTGTAGTTATATTCATTCCAGCTCTTTCACAAGAAGACACTCTTCCAACAGATTATAATGATGAATGATGAATAGCTATAGTACTGTAGGAATTAGTTGTAGTTTTTGCTATTCACTATCACAGTTACACTTGTTCTAATCACTCTTCCACAAGAAGAAACTCTTCCAAGACATCCTTAAGAAGTTCAAGACATGACCGTGATAATGAATGATTTAGTTGTGTGTTTTTACTAAGTATCATCTCTGTTCTTGCTCTTAAACGCTTGCCCAAGACATCATAATGACGAGTAGGATATGGATGTGATAACTTAGTTTTTCATTTGCTTTCTGTTCATTTGCTTTCAATTGCATACAATTACACAGTCAGAATTGTTCTACCCCTTCCAAAAGAAGGAACTCTTCCAAAATATCACTAATGATGAACAAACAGATTGTGTAACTTCGTAGAATAATGCATGTTAGTATAGTTAGAATGCTCCGGAGTTTCATTGCATTTAATTCATGTTCAGTTACTTTGTTTCAAGTTTGATGATGACTTATAGTTCAACATTGCTCTAGTTTAGTAGCATCTTAGGTTCATTCTTAGATTAACTCATTGCACTTGCATCTCATATTCAAATTGTCATCCATTGCACAATAGATTACTCTAGTTGTTAGGATTAACAAGACAGCCTTCATTATTCACAAACATCTTCTTGTTCTAAAATCTACAAATGATCCATAGCCATAGAAACAGAAGACAACATCACTATAAGGTCTGAAATCTCTCTGCAATTTCCTCATCATTTCATAAACAGAGCTCTTCCTCAAAATAACTACTTTGAAAAAGAAACCAATAACTCTTTGAGTAAAGGTTCTGTGATATTCAATTGAATTGCAGAATAGAACTAGGAATTAGTCATAGAATAGAAGAGCTTAGAACAAAATGTTGCATCATGGTAAGATTAGTGTTTAACTGTTTAGTTCGAGGATTTGCATATTTAGTGATCATTTCTCAAGTTTAGTTTGTGTCATTTGCCTAAAAAGTCATTATCAAGCTTTTGCTTTTATTTAGTCATAGTTCAGATTCTGCTTCAGTGTTTCCAATTGCATTTGTCATTCCATACATTAGATTTAACTCTGTTTTGACCAGCAATTTCTTTTCATTAGTTTTCTAGGCAGTTTCATTGTGAACATAAAACACCAAAAAACCAAAAACATCATAAATCAACATAAAAGACCAAAAACATCACAACACACTACACGCAACGCACTAGGAAACAAACACCTAGGTACATATGGTACACTTCACTTCAGCAGTTTACAAATCCTGGTTGACAATTAAATGAGCTCAATTTAGGAGACTAGATTGAGACCCAACAACTTCTTCATAATACAAAAAAAGTAAGCATGGTTGGAGTTGGAGGTTTGATCTTTTACCTCGACTAACCACCAA